>CM042835.1:10557265-10672401 GCA_023653725.1 Bungarus multicinctus | reverse complement strand
GGTCCCGGCCAGCCGCTAGGTCTTCTGGTGACCCCAGGAACAGGGCCTTCTCTGGGGGGGGCACCTGCCTCCTGGAATGGGCCCCCCCGGATTAGAACGACCAACCGACCTGAGGGTGTTCAGTCGGATTTGGGAAGACCTAGCTCTGTGAGGCAGGCGGTGCCTGGGCGGCCTAATTAATTTTAATGGGGTTTAAGTAAAAATTTAAGGTTGATGTAGATTCGGTTACGCCCGGTATTTAAGTCTATTTACCTTGTAGAATCTTGTTTGAGTAGACGTGCACGCGCCCTGCTTCCTTCGGGAGAAGGCATATAGAATTAATAATAAATAAACAACAACAACAAACAAACAAACAAACAAACAAACAAACTACCTGTGGAAATGTCCTGTGGTTAGCAGGATAAACTATTTTTTTTTTTTTTTTTTGGGTTTGGGCTACAACCCCAGCTATCGCAGTTCCCCCCCTCCCGATCCCGCAGGCCAGTGTGGCAATACTGAAAGCGAACAATGGCCGTGAATCAGTCATCTCAGGTTTGACCTTAAAGGTAAATTTAAGTTAAATTTGTGCTGGGCCTTACAGTATGGAAGCCGGCCCTGGGCAAAATTGGACTAGGTGATCTCCAAGGTCCTTCCCAGTCGCGACCATGTGCAATTCTAGTACAAAGCAGGAGTTGAATGGACGCGGTGTCTCAGTGCTCAGACGCTGACGTTGTTGCTCAGAAACGATGGCATTTGGGTTGAATTCCTAGCACCAAAAGTTTACCTCTAGTTCTGTGGCGTGGCTGTAGTTGGTGGGTGGCTTGGTGGTCTGTGACTCTGGGCGCTGCTTGGTTTCATGTGACGTCTGGTTGTGGCCAACTCCAATGCACTCACATCGAGTACGCATCTCCTCACCTGACCTTCGTTTTGCCTGTTGGTATCTGCAACAGCCGTCATGTAAACAGGGCTAATCACTTTTTTATTGCCTGTACCTTGGAATGGTCACTCCCCAAGCAAAGGTACCACAAAGTAGGATAAAATAAACTCCAAGAAGTTCCAGAGACATTAAGTTTAGTCCTGCCAAGAATTTAATAAGGTTACACTTAGAGCAGGTTCTGTAAGCACACAGAAGTTCCTCCCTTCCCTTCCTTACAGACTTAGCCTTATTCTTCTAACCACCGTTCTCCGAACTGCTTGATTTAACACCGTTCATCAACTAGGTGCGAAGCTGTAGAATCCCACCCCCTGCCTCGCACCGCGTAAGGGTGACTCCCGTTACTTGTCCCACCATTCTGCATGTAAAAATGCATGTGAAAAGATGGACCCTTTGATGGAAGTCTAACAGCGGTTCTGTGCGCCTTTGCATTAGCAACCAGCCACATTAACATGGAGATGGCTTCAGACAGCGCTGGCTCTTCGGCTTTGTAACGAGATGGCCCTCGCCCTTTAGAGCCGAATATAGCACGGATTTTGTGAGTAGAACCTTTACCTGTACCTTAAGGAATTAGTGCTGTTCTTCTTTTCTTATTGTTGCAAAAAATGGTAAGATGAAAAAGCTCATTTTATTGACTTCACACTTTTAAATCTTTCGTTCCCTAAAAGTTCCATCTTGCACTTGCTTCCCGTTGTTGTCTCCTTGTGTCAGAGGGGTTCGCTCATGTCCACCGTGTTTTTGGCTTGGTCTTCCCCATTCCAGGAAGAAGCTCATACGACCCCAACGGAGTGTAGATCATCACTGATAAATAGTCCCCAGTCGGGAAATTCCAATAAACTGCTCTGCTTTTGTCGTTCTGCCTCACCAGGAAAATGAACATTCGATCAATAACGAACCCGTTTCGCTTCTGTTTTGGTATCATTTCTGTTGCTGGTTTTTCCTCCTAACAGGAGATGTGATTGAAGGACCAACCAGGAGCCTAACTGCGAGAGTGCAAGACACAGGAGTAATGTTATCTTGGGGACAGCGTTCTTTTTCCCTCTTTCGTTTTCTATTGATGCCTCTAATGTGGAATCATTTGCAAAAGCTGACGTTGGGCAGTTCCGTGGTAACTGAAAATGCTCATAAACTTCAGTCCCTATGCGAGGGTGGGGTCTACCGTTCTGTCCTATTTCTAAGCACTGGTAGTTACTGAGAGCAACAGTAGGTCAGCACCGAACCGGTTTTTCTGTGTTTGGTAACTGTTTTGCCCCTGCTACCGGGGCCTCTTACTGGCCTTTTATTCCTGCTTTTTTTCACCTCATCTATTTGCGCGCATATCTGTTGTTGAAAAGCAGGAAAAAAGAGGCTTTCAAATGCGAGGCCCAGCGGCGCGGCGCTTTTCAGTGTCCAGGTGGCACAGCTGATTTTTTTTTACAGCCGTGCATCAACAACAATCATCGAACCAGTATAACACTGTTGACTCCCCCCCTTGTTGCTAAATGTTTAACCGAGTCATGGGTTCATTGCAGGGGGAAAGTGAGATTCGGCTATACACGGTGAGCAAAGGTCTAATTGGTTGCATACCAGCACAGCTGAGAGTACAGTTCAAGGTAAGTGCATCTATCTGTCATGGGGACCTGGTGCCACACCTGAGTGTCCACAATGGTGCAAGCAAGGAAATAGACCCTGTTTGGTCATGTTTGAAGCATACAAACTTAATGTATTGAATTGTGTATTTAAATCCATCTAAACATATTACATACAACCTAGAACTGTGTTTTGTAATACCTGTTTCATAAGGCCGGATTGGATGCAGAGAGTCATCCAACTTATTAACCATTGGTTAGGCAACTGTTGAAACACACAGCACGGAAAAGTGACGTACGATCAATCCGCCACTCAACCATCACTGTCCTAGGGTCAAATTTGGATGCTAGGCCACTGTCATGGATTTACGCCAGTTGCAATGTCAGGATCACGTGATCACCATTTGTGCTCTTCCCAGCCAGCAATCCAATGACAAATCATGGGGGGGGGGAGCCTGTATTTGCTTAATGACTTGTGATTCACTTAATACTGCACACTTTGCTTACCAATGGTGAAAAATCTGTAAAATTGGCACCATTCATCAGCCCTTTCTTAAAGTCAATGGAATTTGGCCCATCGGTATTTATAGGTTGAGGAGACCTGTAAAATGTGGGGGATGGTGTTGACAGAAGCATAAAACCTACTATAGAATACGCAAACCCCTCTCTCCTTTTTATTATTCCCAAAGCTTTTTAAACTTGTTTTTTTCCTCCCAAGGGAAACTAAGAGTCAAGCGCTGGTTTTATTCATGCTTCCCGCCACTCAAGGTCAAAATTTGCATCCTAGGGAAATAAGGTACATTTGCAATGGCCTTTGGGTTCAGTCCTCTCACAGGGTCCCGTGTTTCTACGACGATCGCAGTGTAATCCCATTCAGCACAGAGAGAGAAATTATGTCTCTGGAGGATTAGTCAACTGACTCCTTAGCGCCTCATAATGCAACTTAATAGTGTATTGTTCCAGTTTGGGAGTGTGTGGGATGGGGTTGTTAGGGAGGCAGGAACTTGGAAACTATAGGGAGTCCCCATGAGCACGTAAGAGATCTTTTTCTGCCTCGTGTCTTGCAAAACTTATTGCGCTCTGCTTCTGTTTCTTATTAGCAGAAAAGATTGTGTCCTAATGAGAAGGCTTAGACATCTGATCCGTTTTTTTTTTTTTCAAAATATAGGGCTAATCCTGACATTTTGAGAGAATCAGCCTATTTAAAGCATCTCATTGTCAATGCTGTTGGGGGAAAAAGAGAGAGGTCTCTCTAGCAAGGTGAAAGACTGAAATTGTAGTTAACTCTCCTGGAAGAAATGGGTGGGCAGACTAGGGTATACACAATATTGTGGTTTGGTTTGGTTTTTTGTTGGTCTTGGTTGGTTGTTGAGGGGGATGGGTGGTGGATGAGTGAATGGGTGGATGGTGATGGAGGAGATGGGTAGATGGATGGGGATGATGGATGGAGGGTGGATGGATGGGGTTAGATGAATGGCTGATGGTGGGGATGGTTGGATGGAGTGTGGATGGATGGTAATGATGGAGGATGGTGGATGGATGGGGATTTGGGGGATGGATGGTAGATAATGATGGATGTGGATGGATGGGGAGGATTTAGGATGGGTGGGTGGAGGGAGGATGGATGGGTAAAATAATGGATGGATGGTGATGGATGAGTAACCATAAATAATCCATCCAAGGCCTGGGGAAAAGTATTTTAAAAAAAAAAGTTTGCTTAAGATAAGGGGTCGTAAAAGTCACAGCAGGGAGGAGGGATGCTGCTTCAAAGATTAGGCTCACCTCCTGGTCCTGCAGATCGTATCTGCTTAATCAACGGCCCAGACAACGCTGTCATAATTCATGTATAATGCTGGGTCTAAAGTGGAAGATCTTCAAAATCTAATCCTGCTGTGCGCTATCTAAGTCTTTATAAATAAAACGATGTATTGCATGCACCCTAACTGCCTGGTAATCGATATAGGATATTACAGATGCCATAGGTACATTTCTTCATTACTGCTCACATACATTGCCCCATTCTGGACTAAGGTTATTCTGAATGGTTTTCAAGGCCAGATTTCCCCCCCCACCCCCACACCACCCCGTGTCTGATTCTGACATTGTGTTGCTCTCCCTATGGCAGTTTCTACTAAGACATCAGCTACTGTCTCCTACAGCCACCCAGATACTAGTGTTACAGGTAGGTAGAGCTATAGCTTTCCTCCCGCATCCTTTCAGTCCTAATCCGACATTCAGGCCCATCCTTGGAATGCTTTGTGGGTAAGACCTGTTTCGTTTAGTGTACGACCCCCGTGCCTGAAAAAGCCCCTGTGCGGTGTATTGGCGAACCAGGCGTTCGACTCAACCCGGTCAAAACACTGGCTGGTTTTTCCCGTCCTATATACAGCCAGCTAACTCATCGCTGGCAGTGGGGTAGAAATTCTTACCCCACATTAGGACGCGTGCAATCTTGCTGTCCTCCTGGACATACGGGCCTTGTCGTTGGAAAGATCATATAATCGTCCATCGCCAGGGGGGCTTTTGTCCATGCCAAGTATCTACCGTTGCGGCCCTTTCTGTCGGGATGGCACTTCACACAGTCACTCTGCCCTCGTCGTCTCCCTCCCCTCCTAGACATTGCAAGGCTCGCTAACTGGGCTCCCCTGGAGACTCCGGAGGCTCCACTGTGCAGGAATCGTCCCGCGTGGTTGGTGTTGGGGCTTCTTGACTCCCCATGTACACCGCTCCTTCCTTCTTGCGAGCTGTATTGGGCTTCCGGTGGTCTTCTTGTGGATTCACGATTGTTAGTGGTCTCTTTAAAGCGCTGCCATGGCTTGGCCCTGTGTATTATAGCCCTGGTATTTACCATCATCCCTCCTTCGCCGTGGCACTCCCACAGGCAGGCCTCCTTGGGTGCCGGCGTTTGGGCGATGCCAGCGGTGGCTCCGAGAGTCGGCCTTCTCTGTTTTGATCACCTCCTCGGATGATTAACCCCCGAGATAGGCTACCCTGACCTACAAACCTTCTCTGGCTGCATGAAACCCACCTTTGTCCATCAAGCGCTGCCGAAGTTTATCCTGTACTCTTAATTGATTTTAATTGTTTTAGTTTTTAAATTCTCTGAGCAGTTTTTTAAGCTTTTATTCAAGCCATATATTTAATCCTTTTTAATTCTATTTTCAATTGTAGTTTATAATTTGCCTTTTTACTTGCGTGTACAACCGCTGGTAGAGGGGGCTGTATTATAAATAATAAATATAAATAATAAACTCAATAATACTAAATAATACCTACATCCAATAAACAAACAAACAACAAACAAACGTCCGCTTTCTGTAGTGTCCAACATCTTAATCCCTTGGATGGGCTCTCAGACATCTGAATAGAGGAAGTAGAGGTCCTAGAGATTGAAGGCTGGGACCCCTGGTATTAAAATGGAACACCGAGATGACCATGGATCAATGAATATGCTGGAGTACCTTGAGAGGAGGAAATTCTGAATAGGCATGTTGCGTTGTCTCTGTGGGTTTGATCAGGCACGGTAGGTTGCTTCTATCAATGAGTTTTGGGTGATGATCCTTCATGGAAATATTTAATCATGGAACAACTTGCCTCCAGAACTTGGAGTCTCCACACGGAAGTTTTTAAGGAGAGAGATGGACCACCATTTGGCCCTAATTGATGTCAGGTTTCCGGCCTGCATGGGTTGGACTAAAAACCCCAAGGTCCCCTTCCAACTATTCGAGTGCTCTTCCTATTCTATTCTTTCTATTCTATCTATTCAGTCTATTCTATCTAGTCTATTCCTAGTCCTGATGGAATCAAATTTTTTTACTACCGGTTCTGTGGGTGTGGCTGATGCGTGGGCAGGGGAAGGATTAACTTAACATCTCCAGTCAGAGGTGTATGTGTCAGGTTCTTCCAAACTACTTAACCTTCCACTAACTGGTTCTGCAGAACCGTTCTGAACCTGCTGAATGCCACCCTCTGAGTCAGTGCTTCATACATATCATTGGTCCCCCCCCCCCCCCCTGCATATTAATTGTCTTATCAATACAAATTACATTCTAATCTCCACCTCTTTTTTACCCAACCATTTTAAAAATATCCTGTTTGATAATCGTTCTACATCCTCTTTCTGATTAATTTTTCAATGTCATATCCATTCTGCACATCGAGTATCTCTCTTGCCTATTTTCTTCATCTGGTGGTATATCTTCTTTCACAATATTGTACAAAAATAAGTAGTTTCTGCTCTTAAAGACATGTAATTATTAAAATCCATTCCTATTCCATTCCAGTCGTACCAATTCTATTTCCATTTCTATTTCCAAGTCTAATTCCTCCCCCATCCCCATCCCATCCCCATCCCCTCGACCTTAATACGTTAAAATAACTGGATCTATCACATCTTATCCTTGTGTTTAGCATTCTACCAAGGATTTGTGAAGATGCGCCGCTGCCTCCACAAAGACAGCACCAATCTATGACTCGGTAGCACCTACTATCTGCCCCTGGATACAAAGCTGCCTTTGACACAAGGCACTGGTCTAAGTACGCTGCTTGGTGTTTCTTTGCCCACCGTCCAATTGCGTTGTCTCTCCTGGTAATCTTATTTCCTTCTTTTTAATGCTACATTCCTTATCCTGAGGCGACACTAAAATTCAGCGGTGCAGCCTTTTGGGTGATTCACCAGACAACATAACTAAGCCTGGATTAGCGAGACACAATTGCTGAGGTGCAAAAAATAAAAATGGTGCGCTCAACCTACAAAGGATAACATGACACCTTTGTTTGACTGCTAGTCGGATTCTACAAATCAAGTGTAAAATGTTTGGCAAAACAGCCAAAGGCTTAGCCTTCTCCTTTTTCCCTACTGGAATCTGATGCCTCGAGTCCTCTCCAGCTGTTACTTTGCGTGGCTAATTCAACTGTTTTAATCTCGGCTGGGTTTAATAAAACTGCAACTTTAAGACTTGCTACCTAGGCTTGAGGGTTGTTGGTTCTGTTTTTTCCCTCTTCCCCAACTTCTTCTCCCTTTGCTTGTGTGTGTGTGTGTGTGTGTGTGTGGTGTGTGTGTGGTCTTTTGTAGCTAAACCTCAGGGCAAGGACTTTTCCACTGCTCAAACGGAGTTTTCTTTTGGCTTGAAAAGCTAGGTTCAAAATGCACGAAATCCATAAAATATGAAATAAGCCTGAAGGCAGACCACACATGGCTCGCCGGGGATGCGAAGGATACCATAAACTAAAGACAAGTATAGAGTTTTTTGATTTTTTTTTTTAAAAGGAGGTTTATTACACTTCTGCTCCAATAGCATATGTCCATTGTAAGCCAGCTGATCTTTCCTCGATCAAGTTGTCTACCCTTGCAAACTTTCATCATGTCGAACACAGAGGGATGCATAGGAGCATAGCAGACCCCCAAACAGATGGGGTGAAAGCACAAGACATCTATTCCCAACCATGACGGGTTAAAATGATGAAGCAAAGCATCTTGATGCAAACCTGCCCTCTCGAAACCGGCGCGTTGTGAAATCACAACCGAGGGCAGAGTTTGCAACACGACATGATTTCATCCCTTGTCCTCCCCCCTCTGTCAGATGCCGACGAAGGCTGAAAATACCTTGTCTGCTTTGCATTGGTGGGCGATGGTCACACATTGGAGGCTTAATTGAGGTGGCTACTAAATGAACCCACATTGTGGGTTTGTCTTCTTGAGCCGGGGTTCCTACGGTTATGCGTTAGATGTAAAGAACTAACCACCAGGGAAAAGCTAACCAAGCAATTGTCAGTGAGGTAGTCCTCAACTGGTGACAGTTCATTTAAGTGACCACTCAAGGTTTACAATGGCACTGAAAATGTGACTTACATTTTTTCACAGTTCCTGTCAATTCTGAAGCTGACCTGACCGAAGCCATTTTTTTACAATTCAGTGTTGCCGCACTGGAGCTGAGGCATAGAGCTAGGATTAGGGTTAGGATAGGGTTAGATTAGGATTAGGGTAGGGTAGCATTAGGTAGGTTAGGGCTAGGGCTAGGGCTAGGGTAGAGTTAGGGTTAGGGTAGGGTCAGGGTCAGGGTCAGGGTTAGGGTTAGGTTAGGTATGGTAGGGTTAGGTTAGGGTTAGGACTAGGGTTAGGTTAGGGTTAGGGTTAGGGATATGGGTGGGATTTGTGATAGAGGGGATTCTGTAGCCAAAACAAAGTATTTTCTCTTGGGAACCAAGGATTTTCTCACACCTGGTCAGAGGAAGGCAGAGTGATGCTAACCGGCTGTCAGTCCGCACCGTGATTGGACCATGTGACTGATTGTTTGGAGAAAATAGAAAAACTCTTACTTTTAATTAAGTGAAAGCCACGGGAGTTTTCAGAGTCGCGTTTCTCCACTTCTGTGCCAATGTGATCTTTCCAATAAAGCTGTTCTTTGAGGAATCTACTTGCCTTAGAGCAGGGGTCCCCAAACTTGGCAACTTTAAGACTTGTGGACCAATTCCCAGAATTCTCCAGCCAGCTATGCTATGCTGGTTGGAGAATTCTGGGAGATGAAGTCCACAAGTCTTAAAGTTGCCAAGTTTGGAGGCCTTTGCCTTAGAGTTTTGCTTGATATGGATCTATTACTTGGAACCCTGACAATTATGATCTTTGCAGCATCCTCACAGTCATGTGATCACAATTCAGACACTTGGCCACTGGTTCCTATTTATGATGGTTGCAGTGTCCGGAGGTCACGTGATCCCCTTTGCAACCTTCCGACAAGCAAAGTCCATGCGAAAGCCAGATTCGCTTAACAACCAGGTGACTAACTTATCAATGGGGCCAAACTCACTTAACGAAGCCAGATGGGAAGGTCACAAATTGGCAGTCACGTGACCCCAGGATGCTGCAATTGTTCTAAATGCACGTTGGTTGCCAAGCATCCCAATTTCAATCACGTGACCATGGGGGAAATGCTACGATGTTGTAAGTCACTTTTCTCAGTGCCATGTCTAGCTTTAACTGGTTGCTAAATGAACGTCGAGGACTCACCGTAATTCCTACCAGATATTGGGGAGGACAGGAAGTGAGTTGGGGATTGGAGAAGGAAAAACGGGAATGATTTTTTTTCCCCACGTTGTGGAGATACAGCTTTCCGAAATGGAAGGAAGATAATGCAGTCTCGGAGAAGGGCTCAAGACTGCTTCTTTGGCCCATGTAGGGTTTTAAAAGCAAGCCAGAGATCTGGCTACAGCTGTCTGGACACAGATGCTGTGACAGGGTTCAACGCAGGCCAAAGCCTAAATAATAATCACAATGAAAAGTAACTTCCAAAGAAATCCTGGCTGTTCTGAACACCCCCACTTTCCTTTAAGAATGCTTCTGAACTACCAAGGATCACAGTGCAACTGCCTCTGCTCGCCTCTGGCTAATTGGAGGCATAATGAATAGCAGTGCCAGCAGTTTTTCCTCTGTAAGAGGACTCTTCTGCCTTAAAAGGCTAACTTGTCATTAACGCCAACTTAATAACGATGCTATCCCCATCCCTGGGAGAATTCCTGGGAATTTCAATTTGCTGGGCATTGCCCAGCAAATTGAGAAGTCCCAACCCTGCTCACAAAATAATGCTTCCTCGGATTCTCCAGGTTGCACCAATCCGGATTGAATCCAATTTCATTTTGAATGAAAATACATGCATACAATACATTCTGCAAATGCCTATGCTGTGAAAAGAGACTTTCCCCCAGGACTCGTTTAAACATTGACGTGCTCGAGTCATTCTTAAGAAACCCTGCAAACCCCCTCTTAGGGATCTGTTGTTGACTGGATTCAATGGGAGTGTTAGTCTAAAATGGATTCCGTCTTAGATCTACTTTTGAGGAGCCAGCCCAATTGAATACAACTGGCCTGGACCCCCCCTCGAATACTCCTGCATAGAATTGCATTGTCAGTTTTGCCTTAAGTAATCACTCAAGCTGGACCCCTTACAATACGATCCAAGTAATCAATGAACCAATATGGTTCAAGTTAAAGAAAGTTCAGAGGTTCAACAAACCAATATGATTCAAGAATAATAACAACAATAAAGACTCAAGGGTTCTGTGAGCCAATATGGTTCGAGTTAACATCCATTTCATGGAAATGATTAAAGTGTAGCGGATAAGGAATAAGGAGGGTTGTACAGGCTGTCAAGAGGACTAAATGAGGGAGGTAGCTGGATGCAGAATTCAGATCAACTTTCCTTCAAATATGTGGAATGGTGGATTCCAGCCTGGACTAACCCAGAGGGGTGCCAGGTTGGAGAAGATTGAGACCCAGATGCTCAGATCATTGTTCTTGCTGGTGACATGGAACCTCATGGGATTGTGTGGTGTGGGTTTGCATCTGGGATGCCATCAGCCTGTGGTGGAAGCAGTAGTGATGGAGGAGATAAACCCAGCCTTTCCACCAATGGGTAATGATTACAGTGGGTCATCTCTGCTACTGACCGACAGCACCCACATCTCCTAGGAGAAGATGCTGTTTTGTGGTAAAGCCATGAGGTTCAGCTTGGTGTCCCAATCTTTTATCATCATCATCTTTTAATGACCCCATAATCCCTTGTGGGTTGGAGTCTGGGCAACTGATTGGAGTAGAGTGTTTACTGGCCGGCTGCCCTTCCTATCACTAATGCGGAGTTATATTCAGCAGATAAATTCTCATTGTGCCCAGAGAGAGAAATATTTACCTAGGATCGAACTCACGGCCTCTTGTCTGTCAGGCAAGAGCTCCACCTCTAGGCCATTGCACTACTCTGGTGTCCCAATCCTTATCCAATAACTTAATTAAATATAGCAAGCAGAAGACAACAGATTCCATCAAGTGGGGAGAACAGAAAGGAGAAGAAAGAAACAGAAGACATTCATGCTTCCTCACTCTTCGAGGTGGAGAAAGAGACAGGTTGGTCTCCCTCTATCCAAGATGGCTGTCAGGTGAAGGATGGGGGATACACCAACCCAGGGCCTGAGCGGCGGCTTCGTAGCAAAAGGCGCAGCTAGAGAGAAGAGGAGACAAAAGAGTTGGTCAAAGCTGCACGTTGCTCTTCAACCTGTTCCCAGCCTTACCTGGATCATTCCAAAGCCCAACTCACCTGCTCGGCTGCTGGTCCTGAAGTCAACAGGTGGACGGGCTGCTCGTTCTCTGGGTTGCGGGCAGTGGGATCGGCCCAGTGGTCCAGTAAGAGGCGGACAATCTGTTCTTGATAGGGATGGCCATGTAGACCAGCGGCCATGTGCAGAGCTGTGTTGCCATGGGCCTGAGGGTAGAGAAAGGCCCTTGATCGTTAGCTAATGCTCAGCTTACTGTCTTCTTTTCAAGAGAGGCAGATCAGGCAAGGCAAACACTGGAAAAGTCTGCGCGATGACGCTTGGGTGATGAAGCTGAATCTGCATGCCACACCTTCTTTAGGGAGACAGGCTCCCATCCCCGTCTCAATTCCATATGCAACATTAAGGTTACGGCTCTTGAGGTACAGCAAGATGAGAAATTCATTCATGCATTTCGAATACCACTGCCAAGCCACCCACGCAGTTCTCATCTGTTTGACTTCTGCACCACATGTTGTTGAGATAGGCTTTCTTTTCCCCCTTTGCAGCTGAGCAGGCAAATGGTTTTTAAAAGGAGAAGTACCTTGTCCAAGACACCATGCCTCAGCAGTCATTCTCTCTCTCCCTCCTCTCCTTTCCTCCTTCTCACTCTCTCTCTCCTCTCCTCTCCTCTCCTCGTGCTCTCTCTTTCTCTCCTCTTCTTTTCTCTGTCTCTTTCTCTCTGTCTCTCTCTGTGTCTCCTTTCTCTGTCTTTCTGTCTCTCTCCTCTCCTCCCTCCCTATCTCTCTGTCTCTCTCTCTCTTCTCTCTCCTTCTCTCTCTCTTCTCTCCTCTTCTTCTTTTCTCTCTCTCTCTTGCTGTGTCTCCTCTCTCTGTCTTTCTGTCTCTCTCCTCTCCTCCCTCCCTTTCTATCTCTCTGTCTCTCCTCTCTCTCTTTCTCTCTCTCATCTCCTCTCTCCCTGCTCTCCTCTTCTCCTTTCTCTATCTTTCTGTCTCTCCCTGTCCTCTTCTCTCCTCTCTATCCCTCCTCTCTCTTTTTCTCTCTCTCCTCTCTCTCTCCCCTCTCTCCCCCTCCTCTCTCTGTCTTTCTGCCTCTCCTCTCCTTCTCTCTCTTTCTCTCCCCCCCCACTCTCTCTCTCTCTGTGTTCATTTTTCCTCAAATCAAATGCCTTGCACATATTCTTTACTTGCTGCTTCCAAGACCTGCAGCATTGACATGTGCTAACTGTAACCAATGGCAGTTATATGGGCAGTCTTCAATGTACATTAGCATCTGTTCAAAGTTACGATGACACTGGGAAAAAGGTGACTTACGACTGGCCTTTGCACTTACGATTGTTACAGCATCCCCATGGTCACATGATGAAAATTTGGATGCTTACATATATTTACAAGGTGTTTGCAAGATGTACAATCTGTACAATGTGTTGCTTACGTGTGTTTACAATGGTTGCAGTGTCCTGGGGTCATGTGATCACCATTTGTGACCTCCCCGGCCAGCTTCTCACAAGCAAAGTTAATAGGGAAAGCTGGATTTAATGACTACATGATTTATTTAACCACCATGGCAAAAAAAGGTTATAAAGTTGGGAGCAACTGTCTTGCTCAGCAATAGAAATTCTGGTCCCAATTGTGGCCATCAATTGAGGACTACCTGTAGTCCAAGACACAGGTTGGAAGCTATAAGAAAACACACACACACACCCTTCTCTGTGCCCAGCCCTGGGGGCAAGGCTTGTGAATGGGGGAATCCTAATTGCTATTGACCATTTTCTTAGATTATAATGTAGCATATAAGAAAAATACAAAAGCAAATAACAGGAAAGATAGGGAAGCAAAAAAGGAAGAGGAAATAGGGGAAAACCAAAGGAAAGGCTTTGACTTCTGACTCCCTTCGGTGCACTAGGACAAAGCACTATGTAAACCACTGGTTGCCAACTGGTTGGCCGGGGACCACTGGTGGTCCACGAGAAAATTTTGGTGGTCCGTAGAGAAATGTCCCCCCCCCCAAAGCAATTAATCCAGGCTGCACAGGAACACAAGGCTGCACCGCCCACGTGGCCCGCCCACCTGCTGGCCCCCACCCTTCGGCCGAGTGCAAACCTTACCTTGAGTAGAGCCACATGAGTTGTAAGACCAACAGTGGGGGAGGGAAATCCGCCCCGGAGTGGCTTGCTGATGTTGGTGGGAAAGTCGGTCCCATATTCCAGAGCTGCAGTAGTCACAGGACTGGCCCCTTTGGTCATCCCAGAGCAGCTCCTCCAGTCCATGGTAGGCTGGTGCACCCGGGTGGAGGAGCAGCTGCTCCGGGATGACCAAAGAGCCAGTCCTGTGACTCCTGCAGCTCTGGAATATGGGACCGACTTTCCCACCGACGTCAGCAAGCTACAGTCAGTTGAAATTCATATTAGTGGTCTGCAGGATTTAAAATTATGAGTTTGGTGGTCCCTGAGGTCCAAAAGGTTGGCGACCCCTGATGTAAACTATTATGTAAAAGTAAAAAGTTGAGGTTTGATGTTAATGCCTAGTTAATGCATACCTTAATGTTCACAAAATTCTGACGTTCTTGTCCAGGCAGTTTGAGAAGGAACTGGACCAAAGGCAGGTTTGCCGCCTGAACAGCCAAATGCAGGATGGTTTTACTGCTCTTCAAGTCCTAGCCAAAGTCCAAGGAAAACAAAGGTCAGATACCTAGGCAGTGGTGGGGTCTAATTTTCCATTTTGGTCTAAGGCAGGGATCTCCAACCTTGGCAACTTTAAGCCTGGTGGACTTCAACTTCCAGAATTCCCCAGCCAGCTTTGAATTCTGGGAGTTGAGGTCTGCTAAGGCTTAAAGTTGCCAAGGTTGGGGACCCCTGGTCTAAGGGGGGGGAGGGGGGCTTCTTTAGATGGCTTCCAACTAGGGAAAGTCAGTTTGTTGCACTGAAGTCCATCTTGTGATGGAAGACCTGGTCTTTTGCCTTCCCATTTTTCCTTCTGGTGCGATTGTAGCCACTCTTCCTGGAGAGTCAGGAATCCTTCTACTTTGCCCATGATACGAATCACTTACCTGGCTCTTGTAATCAGCACCAAGTTGCAAAAGCCGCTGAATACAGAGCAGTAAGTGCTGCAGGTGATGTTGGGACAAGGGCTCCATGTTTTGGGTCTGGAAGGCAGCATTGTGAGCCATGACAGCACAGTGCAAAGGAGTAAGACCTGTACAAACACCATAGAAAAGGTGTCAGAGAGCATGCCTTTCTCTCTGTCTCTGTCTCTCTGTCTCTCTCTCCTCTTAATAACTTGATTCGCACTAGTCCCTGCAGTTTTTTTTTGACAGGATTTTGGAAGTGGTTTGCCATTGCCTCCTTCCTCGGAGTTGGGAGAGAGGGAATGGCCCAAGGTCATGCAACTGGCTTTGTGCCTAAGGTGGGACTAGAACTCACACTCTCCTAGTGATTGGTCTAAAGTCACTCAGCTGGAGTTCATGGCTATTGCCTAGGGAGGGACTAGAACTCACAGTCTCCTAGTGATTGGCCTAAAGTCACCCAGCTGGAGTTCATGGCTATTGCCTAGGGAGGGACTAGAACTCACAGTCTCCTAGTGATTGGCCTAAAGTCACCCAGCTGGAGTTCATGGCTATTGCCTAGGGAGGGACTAGAACTGACAGTCTCCTAGTGATTGGCCTAAAGTCACCCAGCTGGAGTTCATGGCTATTGCCTAGGGAGGGACTAGAACTCACACTCTCCTAGTGATTGGCCTAAAGTCACCCAGCTGGAGTTCATGGCTATTGTCTAGGGAGGGACTAGAACTCATAGTCTCCTAGTGATTGGCCTAAAGTCACCCAGCTGGAGTTCATGGCTATTGTCTAGGGAGGGACTAGAACTCACAGTCTCCTAGTGATTGGCCTAAAGTCACCCAGCTGGAGTTCATGGCTATTGCCTAGGGAAGGATTAGAACTCACACTCTCCTAGTGATTGGCCTAAAGTCACCCAGCTGGAGTTCATGCCTACTGCCTAAAGCAGGACTGGAACTCAGTCTCCTGGCGATTGGCCTAAAGTCGCTCAACTGGTGTTCATGATATTTCCTAGGGCAGGACTAGAACTCACAGTCTCCTGGTGATTGGCCCAAAGTTATCTAGCCAAACTTTCATACCTAAGGCAGAACTAGGTCACATGTTTTCTTGGTTTCTAGACTGGTACCTTAACCGTTATACCAACAATGTACTCCAGCTGAAAATGGTTTTGAGAAAAATCAAAAGCTTTTATCATCTTGACATCATGGTTGGCTCCCATAGAGCTATGGGTTCAGGAAGCCATTATGTAGACAGCCAACTGCAAGCTTCTTTTATTATCAGAGACGAGGAATCAGATTGTTGGGGGGGTCATCGGCTGACTCCGTAAACTGCTTAGAGAGGGCTGTAAAGCACTGTGAAGCAGTATATAAGTCTAAGCGCTATTGCTATCTGCATCCTCACTGGATCAGAAGAAGACGGCTAGAAGGAAAATCAGAAAACTCTCTGCCCTAAGCTCCAAAGTGTGTGGGGGGGGGTGGAAATGGCTCTAAATGTGAAATGGTTCAGTGGCTGGAAGTTTATAACCCTGGCCTCTTCTCAATGAATCTTGCTAACGGGAAAAAATATATATGAAAGCTTGGGGGAAAAAAAAATCACTTTTGGTTCAGGCAATTGCCAAAGAACCTGACACTTACCTTCAAAATTTCTGGCCTCCACGTTGACAGGAGCACCCGTCATCATGACAGCCTAGAAAAGAAGCCGGGGGTGGGGGAAAATAATAAAGTTGATGTGTGTTTTGGAAAAAGATTTGTTTGAGTCATGAGATTTTCCATGCTGGCTCAGGATATCTAGGAAACCTAGTTCCAGTATATCAGGAGCTCCTGGATGCAAAGTTTTAATGGGGGTCATTTTGAGGGAGATGCAACCCAATCAGAGGTGTGATTCAGCAGGTTCTGGCCAGTTCTGGAGAAGCAGTAGCGGAAATTCTGAATAGTTCAGAGAACTTCTGATTGGCCCCGCTCCCCTCTATTCTCCGCCTCCCGAGCTCCAGCTGATTGGCTGGGTCTCCTTTGGTTGCCCTGCACAGGAGAACGGAGCTGGAAAGCAGGTTAGTGGGATGGGGAGGGAATGGGGATTTTGCAGTAACCTTCCCCCAGGCATGGGGAGGGAATGGAGATTTTACAGTATCCTTCCCCTGCCATGCCCACCAAGCCACACCATACCCACCAAGCCACGCCCACAGAACCGGTGGTAAAAATTTTTTGAATCCCACCACTGAATGCAATCACCTTGTTGAAACAGATAAGCCACATCAAGCAAAGTGGCTTTTGTACTAGCCAGGTTAGAACTGCCCTGCCAGTTTAACAAGTAGTCCTTGACTTATAACCGTTTGTTTAGCAAGCAGAAGCCACAACAGCACGGAAAAAGAAATAACAATGGACTTAGCAGGGCCAGTCCTCGCATTGATGAGCATTGCAGCATCCATCCAGTCCCATGATTAAAATTTAGGTGCTTGGCAACCAAGATATATTTACGGTTGCAATGTCCCAGGATCTTGTGATTGTCATGTGTGGCTTTCCTTTCCCATCCTGTTTCCATCAAGGGAAGGTGGATTTGCTTAATGACCATGCGATTCACTTAACAATGGCAGCGAATTTGCTTAACAACCATGGTTAAAAAAAAATCATAAAAATGGGACACGACCCGCTTAACAACCACCTGGCTTAACCGTGGAAATTCTGGTCGCAATTGTCATAATTTGAAGGCTGCCTCTTATTTTGGCTGGCTTATCAGTGGTTTTCTAAGCATATCCCTAAACTGCATGGATTAGCAGACTAACCCTCACTTCAGTGCTTCTCTGATGCTTTGCTTGGACCACTGAGACAGATAGTTTTCCTCTCTGCTAAAGAGGTACTGGTAGTCCTCGACTTACAACGGTTCATTTAGTGACCAAAGTTACAACGGGTGCACTGAAAAAAGTGACTCAGGACCTGTCATGCCCCTGTCGGAGTCTGAATCCAAGGCGGAAGAGGAACAGCTGACAGGGAATGGGAGTGTGGCGCTGTTGGCTGTGGAGAAAACTGGGGGAGGGCAAAGTCTGGCTGGGCAGAGTAGGAAAGAGGGAGAACAAGGGAGAGGGAGTTCAGAGGAAGATCCAGGCCCACCCCCTCTTCATTCTAGGGCACGCAGGGAGGAACGGAGCAGAGAGCAATGTGGGTTGCATGGCTTACAGGGGAGGAAAGGGCCCTGATTCCCTTCATTAGCCACAGCTGGGAAGACAGTTTATAAAAAAGGCAGGTTGCATGTGGCAGCTGCTGGGAGCAAATGTGACTTTATCTTGTGTTGTCCTTGCTTATCTGTGTTCCTAGCGTCTTCCCAACCGTGTGAGTTTTACCATGCCTTCAAGTCTGGAATTTTTGCTCCTGCCTTGCCAAACTAATTACCTCAGTTTGGCTTGATTGGACTTAAAATTACAGTTTGTGTTGACCATGTTTTGGACTGAATTCTCTGCAGCCAAAGGCTCTTCCTGGGAGAGTTTTTCTCCAGCCCAAAAGGTAACCAGGACATTGGGGGCAAAGTTGGAGCTAATAAAGGTACTCTTATTGATTATCTGACTGTGTTGTCTTTGTGCCACGCCCTGGGTCATCACAGGACCATTTTTCACAATTGCAATTTTTGCAGCATCCTCGTGATCCAAATTCACATGATCCAAATTCAGACACTTGGCAGCTGGTTCATGTTTATGACCGTTGTTGTATCCCAAGATTATGTGATTTCCCCTTTTGCAACCTTCTGACAAGTCAATGGGGAAACCAGATTCACTTAACAACCAGGTTACTAGCTTATCAACTGCAGGGATTCACTGAACAACCGAGGCAAGGAAGGTCATACAACGGGGCAAAACTCACTTAACAAATGTGTCCCTTAACAATGAAATTATTGGGGTCGTTTGGGGTCGTAAGTTGAGGACTATCTGTATTGTGCCTACTTTGCAGAAGACTGTTCTGGGGGGGGGGGAATAGGCCAGTCTCACCTCAATGACACTGGGCAGCCCGTAGGTGGCGCCAAGGTGCAGCACAGTCTTTCCCTTTTGGTCCATGGCATTGACGTCTGCTCCCAGCAAAATCAGATCCTTCACGATCTTCGGTTGATTGGCTGCAGCCGCCACTAATAATGGAGTCTAGGCACAAAGAAAAAGAAAATTGAACTGAAGAAGCTTCTTGGATGAGAAGCGAAATGTTTTCAAAGAAGATATTCCATTGTTACATCCTCAAACTCCCAAAACTTTAACCTCAAACTGTCTACCGTGGACCTCACTCCATTCCTAAGAGCTCTGTAAGGGGGCGTGCATAAGCGCACCAGCGTGCCTATTGTCCTGTCCCACTGTTCCCATTAATTCATACTCATTTATTATGTATAGACTTAGACCTGTTTATTACATATGCTTATATGTTATGTTCATACTTATACTTGTTTTCTCATACATGCTTGACAAACTAAAATGAATGAATGAATGAATGAATGAATGAATGAATGAATGAATGAATGAAAAAGCAAGACAATCCAGTTGCCTCTCGGGAAAGGTCCTTTGGGACAACCATGACCTGGATGGCTGAGAATCTCCATAGACAATTGATTGAGGGCACAATCTTATCTTAACAGGTGGCCCGTATAAGGCAGCCACCCAAATGGTAGCTCATTATGGCGGCAGGAATGGATGGAAGCACCATCATAAGCTTTCGTAGCTCAATATGTGTCTAGCTCAGTTTTCCTCAATGTGAAGAAGTATGGACTCCAGCTCCCCAAATTCAACTTCTAATAGTTCCCCATCACACCAACTTTCTCCCCCAAATCAATTCCCCATAGCTGACTGGAGAATCCTGAGAATTGAAGCCTGCACATCTTCGAGCTGCCTGAAGTAGAGAAACACGGGTTGTTAGCTTGTACAGCGGATAGTTTGAAGGGAGCTCTAGGCACAGTGTCATTTGGGATGGATGACCCTTGCTTCTGGCTGCTGCCCCAATCTGCCTATCCTAGATCCGAAACTGTGAACATTGTAAAAAAAAAAAAAAAATAGGCACAACTCTAATATTTGCATGTAGTGGGAACATGTGTCCAAATCTGCTTCCAAGTGGCTTTTTTTTAACATTGTAATCTCAGATTCTTGAAGGACAAATGCTGATGTTTTCCCATTCTAGTATAACAGGGAGCAGCAGATGATGCAGGACAAGCCGCAGGGGCGATGGGAAGAGACTTCTTTCAGGCAAGATACCTTTAGCACAGCAGTGGGATCCTACTTGTTCCACTACTAGTTCGGTAATCCTGCATGGATGCACACCAGAGGTGGGATTCAGCGGGTTCTGACTAGTTCTACAGAACCGGTAGTGGAAATTTTGAGTAGTTTGGAGAACCGGCAAATACCACCTCTGACTGGAGATTTTACAGTATCCTTCCCCTGCCACGCCCACCAAGCCACGCCCACAGAACCGGTAGTAAAAAAACCTGAATTCCACCACTGATGCACACGCCTTTAATGCATGCGCACAGCTTTCCCCACACCAGCTGAGGCCTGCAGTGCCAATCAGCTGACAGAATAAAGAAGAGAAAAGCATAGGGGCAGGTGGGAGAGCTGATCCTGTGCTTTTCTCTTCTTTCTCCTCTCAGTTGATGATAGGAGGCTTTTTTTTTAAACTACCGGTTTGATTGAACCGGTCCAAACCGGTTGCATAACACCACTGTTTAAGCAATATCTCTGGAGGGGGAGAGAACCTGCAGCTAATCCATGGACCAGGAGCCTTCAAACTTGGCAACTTTAAGATTTGTGGACTTCCACTCCCAGAATTCCCCAGCCAGCATAGGAACTTTAAGATTTGTGGACTTCAGCTGCCAGATTTCCCCAGATAGCATGGCTGGTTGGGAAATTCTGGAAGTTTACGTCCACAAGACAAGTCTAAAAGTTGCCATGTTTGGAGATCCTGTCATAGAACGCACTCACCTTCCCCCTGTGTTCCTTGACATCCAACTGTCCACAATCTCGGAGCATTTCAGCTGCAGCATACGACAATGGACGGAGACCTTGGGCCACAAAGAGATGGAGCAACCTGGAGAAGAAGGGCTCAGAATGATCAAAAGTCCACCACCCTGTTTGGATAGCCACTTCCCATGTCAACATCCTTACCCTTACTCTTTTTTAGAGTACTCTGACTTCAGAAACGTTTGTGAGTTTACAACTGGCATTGAGAATTCTCCCTCCCTTCCTGCAATGTTTTAAGCAACTTGCATTCTCTCATTTGCAAACTTGCTGGCTGCATGTCTTATTTTATAATTTGAATTTTGAAAGGTTGCCAAGTTTCAGTCTCTTTCCAGATAAAGGATCACAGGAAGAAAAAACAAGGTCGCTCTTGAATTCATAAAGCCAACTGTGCAGGTGAGGATTGCTTACCTGATCATAACTTTCTCTGATACAGTAAGGTATGTACTACATTTTTATTTATAGTATCCTAAACAGCTACTTATGCAACACATTTAGTGGCATCTAAAAGTGAAGGAAGGGAGGATGTTTTGCAAAGCATAGAAAGATATAGATTCTAATGAACAGTATTGGCATAAATTAGATTTAGCTATGTATCTTTTTCCTTCTTTTCTCATGTCATTAATTGACAGAATTTTGCTTGCTGCTGCTTATGTGTTTTTTAACCTTGGCAATTTGAAGATGTGGCCTTCAACTCCCAGAATCCCCCAACACAGCATGAAGTCCACCCATCTTCAAGTTGTTGAGATTGAGAAATACTGCCTTTTGCCTTTTCTCTGTGGGTATAACATTACTTACCTGAAATGGAATAGCATGAGGGATCTAATAATCTATGATTAGGGGTTAGCACAGAGATATGCTAATACATAAGCAAAGAAATTATCACAAGGATGTCTACAAAGATTTAACATATAAAACTGCAAACAGTAAATCTACTGGTTGCCTTTGTTGTTTGGCAATACTTTGCTGGCCACCCAATTGCCGTGTTTTTCCCCTACCTGATTCACTCTAAGTGGCAAGAAAATGACACAGCTGCCACCATTTAATCCTATTTTATGCTGCAACCATGGATGTTTTCCCAGTGTGATGCATTCCAGATGTTATACAACTATACAACACTTGGCATTTCTAGCCAGTAAGGTTTTTGGCTTTCCAAGCTGGAAATTTCAGGCCTCTCTTATCTGGAAAGCACCAGGTTGGGAACAGATTCCAGTCCCTTTCCCAATTGGTTCCTATGTAGCCTGCTCTGTTATCTGCTTTCCAAAATCGTTTATCTTTTCCCACCACCGTTTCCAAACAAGAACATGGAATGAGTTTCTCAGTGGGACAGTGTCCCAGTTGTTCCACTTACGTGTCGCCATCTTCATCCTGCTGCAAAAGGTGAGCTAGATCTATATTCTGTATCCCTGCCCGAGCTTGAGTCAGTTCCCCCGGATCTACATCCACAGATAAGTCTGCATAACTCCCAGGAAGGAGGAGACAAGCATTGTTTTGTTCCTGTCCCAGCCAGAGTGTCTCTGAGCTTGGATAAAGATGGACAGCTTCAGTGGCAACCTTCTGGATGGAAATTAAAAAAAAAAAAAAAGGTAAACAGGTGTTGGAGCGAAGCTGATCTAAAGATAGGTGTTTCTCTACCTTCTCTACCTCTGCCCATGATCTTTGCTAAGCTTTCATGCCTAAGGAAGGATTAGAACTCACCAATGAAGGTGAATAAACATGTCCCTGAATAAGGTTGCAGTATCCAATCTGGGTCAGTCACCGAGGCCTAAAGATTTTGTCTTCTGAGCTTTTGGAATCATGCTGGAGCCCATCAAAACCTCTGCATCTTAATCATTACACCAAGCTGTCTCTTCAGATGTGTTGCTATCCCATCTCTACTTCTACTTCCCTGCTAACTGTTCCATCTTCACAAAAGGATGCCCCAAAGTTTTCAAGATCCTCAACACAAGCCTACACAAAATAGCTAGATGTTGCTACGTTAATCCCAAAGGTGCTTTTTCAAGAGGTAGCTGGACTTTCTGATTTTTCTTTGAAGGTGTTTCACTTCTCATCCAAAAAGCTCCTTTACTGTGGTACTGAAAGCACCTGAGGCTAATGTGGGTGAAGATGCAACTCTTCTGTATTAGAGTACATTTCTTGATTGGATACAGCAAAGTAAGTGATTGGATATCATTGGACTATGTCTCTAGCTTAAGCAGCATCTTCTATGCCAGTGAGATCAGGCATGGGGTGGACTTTATGAATTGATAAAGTGCAACCACCAAAGCAGTGGGATATATTGACAGAACAGACAGGGCATTCCATGAAGTTGCTTTCCATAGAGTTACTGTTGGGATGGGACAACTTTCTGCGGCCAACACACCCTGGCTGACTTGTCCTGGCTGATTCACCCTGGTCAGTTCACTGCGGTCAACTCGCTATGTCACAATTCAACATGGGATAACTCAAGAGAGGAACAAGTGAATCGCAGTGGGTTTTGTCTTGTTTTAGGTTTGAACCTTGAACCTAAAGCAAGACAAGGCCCTCTGCAATTCGTTAGTCCCTCTCTTGAATTATCCTGCATTGAATTGTCCACAGCCAGATGACCATAGCAAATTGTCCTCTTGTGAGTTGGCTGGGTTGTCATAGCCCCAGTTACAGTCATGGGTCTTGTCTAAAACTGGCCTTAGATATCAGATCCTATACCTGCTGCTAGTATCTTCTGGAACTGCTGTCTTCATGGAATGCCTTTTTGTTCTCCCAATGTATCTTCTAGTCTTATCATCCTTCCTTTGCCTTCTAAATACTTCAGGACTGATTCCACAGGGTTTATTTTATTTTTTTTTCTTAAGTTCCCAGGTGGGTATTCAGGAAAGGGAATGGAGGCTTGGCTCGGTTTTTACTTGTCCAAACCAGCACCATATATTCTCCTCCATACTACGGTAGTTCCGCTCATCTGGAGAGCACCTGGATAGGGAAAGCGAGCCCAGACTTATCTACTTTGCAAATACATCTGGGCATCATTTTTTTTTTAAAAAAAGAGATACATAACATACTGCTTTCTTATCGTCCTTTCCAAAGAAAAGATGTGTATTGCACTTTGAAAAGGCTCCTGGCACGCAGTTGAAGAGATCACATCTGCACATAATTCTCAGGATTCTCTTTTGAGAAGCAAGTGGCTTTTTACAGCCAGCTTGAGACATTAATATGGATCCACTGCTAAATACTCCCCATCTCCTGGAGCTCATTCTATCCCACTTCCATCTCTCCTCATCTCACCTCATAATTTACTGCTGATGTTATCTTGGAAGTATACACTTCCCCAGGACCTCCGGGACCTGCTGCTCCATAAATATTGGTTTCCAAGGGAGGGCAGGGGCTCATCACATCATACTGGCTCCCTTGAGGCTGGAGATGGAAATTGTTGCCAGGGTCCACACTCGGATAGTGGAAATCTGGAGAGAAAGCTCCTTGGCTGGAGGCATCTGGTTGCCAGGCAGGAAAGGCAGTAGCTGGATACTGAGGAACTGTAGATTGTCCTAGAGTAGAAACCCCTTTTTCTATTGTTCCATGGGGCTCTAAGAAAAGAGATTTGGGGAAGTCAGTGTATAAAGTGTATCTTCTTCTTTGGAGAAGCAGAAAATGCTCAGATCACCAAACTCAGGCCCACATTTAAGACCTTAGTTATCTGCTGCAACTGTCTAAAAATGGTCATACTTGGCTAACTGGCTAAGGACCTTGCTCCTATGTATATTTAATCTCGACATTTTTAGTGTCTTTATTGTTTTTGGTATTTTTTGTTGTTTTATATATATATGCAGGTCTTGGCATGTTCGGGTCTTTTCCCTTGCCATCTTCAGGCTGATGCTTTCGACTTTGTGCTTGTGCGAGCAAAGCATGATCTGAGCTGCTGTCTCCCTATATATACTGGTGGGGAGGTTGGCTGTGTTGTCATTCCTTGATTGGTTGATGGAACTGATGTTTGCAGATTGGCTGGCTTTTTCTTAAGAACATGTGTGGCTCAAGTATTGGCTGTGTGTCTATCAGCCTCCTGTGTTGTAACGACTTGGGTAATGGGCTGTGTGATCACCTTCTGAGTTCTATTGTTTTGACATCCTGGGTCTTTTGCTGTAATCTCCTGGGTCGTAATGACTTGGGTAATGGGCTGTGTGATGACCTTCTGGGTTCTAATGTTTTGACCCCCTGGGTCTTGTGCTGTAATCTCCTGGGTCGTAATGACCTGGGTAATGGGCTGTGTGATGACCTTCTGAGTTCTAATCTTGTGATATCCTGGGTCTTGTTAAAACACGGAGGCTGATAGACACACAGCCAATACCTCAGCCACACATGTTCTTAAGAAAAAGCCTGCCAATCTGCAAACATCAACTCCATCAACCAATCAAGAATTGACAATATAGCCAACCTCCCCACTAGTGTATGTGTGTGTGTGTGTGTAGCAGCTGTAGAATTTGAATACATACCTACATATTAAAGCCTTAAGTCTACCTTGCAGGACTGTTGCAAGGTAAAAATGCAGCAGAGGAAAACCTCATTGGGTCAATTTGCACTCTTGGAAGAAATGTTATTAAATACATAATAGTTAATCAATAATCCTAAGTAAAGACCTAATGAAACTTTGAGAAATAAATCTGCAATAAATCTATCTGAATAATAAATCTTGCCCGTGAATGAGTAATACAGGACAATCCCTGTATTTTAAATAGTTTTATTGGGATTTTAAGCAAGAAATATAGAAACTAATGCTTAGAAGGAAGAAAAGTAGGAAGGAAAAACAAAGCCAGAAGTGCAGGGGGGGGAGGGGGAAACTTCTGATTTTCTTTTACAGCAATTATAAGTGGAAATTAACTTCTTACTTGATGATTATAGCACAACTCTCCCTTTTTTTATAGTCATATTTTTTAATCATCAAAACCATATATCAAAAGTTCATTTTTCCCCCTGTTTCATGCACACATAGTCTATAAGGGTTTTCCGGTCAGCATTCAACTTAATGTTTTTACTCTGATCAAAGGTGTCAATTTGGCCAATGACTTTAGTGTGTTTGATAGGCAGTGCAGGAAGCAAAAACATGAGGCTGAGATAGCTTTCTCCAATAAAAGATAATCAGTTTAGCATTCACAACTGTGGTAACCACCAGAGACAGTCTTGTTATTGTCTTCCAGCTGAAAAATCCCTCTCAGCAAATCATCCATCTCCACTTTTGAAGTTAGACGTGGCAACATCTGCCTGGGGCCCTTAACAGTCTAACCAGATCTTAAGTGGGCAGAACTTGTGCTTCAATTGAACATCTTCCATTCTGAAGGGTCCTTTCCTGCAGACGTTTCATCATCCAAACCAGTGGCAGATTAAGGCTCACTGGTGCCCTAAGCACTGACAAATCTTGGAGCTCCCCTCCTTTGTACATACAGTACAAATGAGGCCAAGCTTAGACTACATCAATGTCTGGAATACTCTACCTGACTCCGTGGTTTCTTCCCCAAACCCCAAAAACTTTAACCTTAGACTGTCTATTATTGACCTCACCCCTTTCCTAAGAGGTCTGTAGCGGCCATGCATAAGCACACCAACGTGCCTACCGTCCCTGTCCTATTGTTTCTTTTATTTTTCTTATATGTATCCATTTCATGTATCCATAACTATGTTTATATATCTATTATCTTGTAAGCGATTGACAAATCAAATGAATACATGAAATAAATAAATAAATAAATTAAAGTTTTTGTGGTGCCCACTTTGGGCCTGGTGCCCTAAACATGTGCTCAGTCTGCTTAATGATTAATACACCACTGATCTAAACTTCGTTGTTGTTAGTTGTGAAGTCGTGTCCAACCCATCGCGACCCCGTGGACAACGTTCCTCCAGGCCTTCCTGTCTTCTACCATCCCCCAGAGTCCATTTAAGCTCACACCGACTGCTCCAATGACTCCATCCAGCCACCTCCTTCTCTGCCACCCCTTCTTCTTCTATTGCCCTCAATCTTTCTCAGCATCAGGCTCTTCTCCAGGGAGTCCTTCCTTCCTTCCTTCTCATTAGGTGGCCAAAGTCTTTGAGTTTCATCTTCAGGATCTGGCCTTCTAAAGAGCAGTCAGGGTTGGTCTCCTCTAGGACTAACCGGTTGGATGGCCTTGCAGTCCAAGGGACTCGCATAGGAGTCATCTCCAGCACCAGAGTTCAAAGGCCTCCATTCTTTGGCGCTCAGCCTTCCTTATGGTCCAACTTTCACAGCCACACATTGGAACTGGGAAAACCATATCCAAACTAGGTAACATCATCCCTGCTGATCCTGATAACGTTACCTAGTGTTACCTAGTTTGGGTAATGAAATGCTTGCAAGAAAACAAGCAAGCTCAAAGTGCACCAAGGACCCCCTGATATAAAGAGAACGCCTACTGAGATGGAATTCAAAAACGGCCATATGGGATCCTGGTTAATTTGTTAGGTTATGAAAAACAACCAAGCTCAGAGTTTCAGGGTTCTAAGTAATACGTCCATAGCAAACAAAACTCCGAGGCAGGTGGATTCCTCAAAGAATAGTTTAATTGGATGTATCATATTGGCACAACCTGGTGAAAACCTACTCTGGAAGTTCCCATGGTTTTCACTTAATTAAAAGTAAATGTTTTTTCCCCTTTCCCAAACAATCAGTCACATGGTCCAATCAAGATGCTGTCTGGTTGCCTGGTAACCTCATTCCACCTCTTTCTGGCCACCTGTGGGTATATCCTTGGTTCCCAGGAGAAAATATTTTGTTTTTGGCTACAAAACCCCAGCTATCTCTACTCCCCCCTCCCTATTCCTCAGCTCCAGTGTGGCAACACTGAAGCTTCAAAATGGCTTCAGTCAGGTCAGCTTCAGGGTTAACACAGAGAGCATGAAGGACCCCTCATTTCAACCCTGAGCTACAAATATTCTCCTTTATCCTCCATTCTCTACCTCTAACCATGATCCCTGCTAACCTTTTATGCCCAAGGTAGGATTAGAACTCTCCTGGTTTATAAGCCAGCACCTAACCACTATACTAGGGATCAGCAACCTTAAACACTCAAAGACCCACAAAAATCCTAACCGGAAGCCCCCCATTTAATTCTGGAGCCGACCGGAAGCAGAGGTGGTATTCAGCAGGTTCTGACCAGTTCTGGAGAACCGGTAGCAGAAATTTTGAATAGTTTGGAGAACCGGTAAATACCACCTCTGACTGGAGATTGTACAGTATCCTTCCCCTGCCACACCCACCAAGCCACACCCACAGAACTGGTAGTACAAAAAATTGAATCCCACCACTGACCGGAAGTCCGGTTCCCTCACCATAGCCTGTCCTCCTAGTGCAGCATCCTTTTTCCTCTGCCTGTCCTAACCAAAAGCCCTATCAATTGTGGAGCTGATTGGCGACAGGGAGCCACAGCAGAGGGATGAAAGAGCCACATGCGGCTCCAGAGCTGCAGGTTGCTGACCCCTGCACTATACCAATTTGACAGAGGTAGGATTCAATTTTTTTTACTACCAGTTCTGTGGGCGTGGCTTGGCGGGTGTGGCTTGGTGTGGCAGGAGAGGGATACTGCAAAATCCCCATTCCTTCCCCACCCCACTAACCTGCTTTCCAGCTCCATTCTCCTGTGCAGGGCAACCAAAGGAGACCCAGCGATCAGCTGGGACTCAATGGGAGGCAGAGAAGAGATGGGGGTGGGGCCAGTCAGAGGTGGTATTTTCTGGTTCTCTGAACTACTCAAAATTTCCACTACTGATTCTCCAGAACGGGTCAGAACCTGCTGAATACTACCTCTGCAATCTAAGTTCCCCAGGCAGCCTGAGGATTACTGCAAATTCTGATAATTGAAGGTCACCCAGGCTGGGAAGTGTCCAGGTTTAGCAAAACGTGCTGAAACAATGTCCTAACCTTATTGTCCTAAAGCGGAGAAGAAATCAAGAATGACTTGGTGTTCTCAAAGAATGTATTTCCTTAGCAGTGGAAGATCCAGGTTAATTCTTGACTCAAACCACAATGGAGCCCAAAATTTCTGTGGCTAAGCGAAGCTGTTGTTAAATGAGTTTTGTCCCGATTTTATAGCCTTTTTGCCACAATTGTTAAGCAAACCGCTTCAGCCGTTAAGTGAATCCTACAGTCATGATGTGAATCTGGCTTCCCTCATTGGCTTTGCTTGTAGAAAGCTGGCTAGGAAAGTCAGAAAAAGCGATTATATGACCTTGGGAAAGTGCAACTGTGCTAAAATACTTGCTAGTTGATAAGGTCTCTTATTTTGATCACATGACCAGGGGGATGCTGCAATGGTCATAAGTGTGGAACCCATCCATAGGTCACTTTTTTTCAGTGCCGTCGTAACTTGGAACAGTCACTGAATGAATGGTTGTAAGTTGGGAACCACCTGTAGTGTCAGTGCCATTTTGAGAACTGAGCAATGATTCTACAACTGTAAGAACCAGGAAATGGATTAGACAGATTAAATACATTGAGACTGAGAGATAAAGAGATAGATAATGAGTTAAATCTGAAACTGCTTGGAAGTTTATTAAGTGATCTAAGCCCCAAATAAATTATTCTTGCTGCAATTTAAGTGGAAAACCTTAAGTACTTCAAATGCTTTGCATAATCTGTTAACCTCCAGATGCACTGGAAAAATCTTTGCTCCGTTAAAATTGCTGGAGTTGTTAAGATGCCAGCTGGAGGGTACCATGTTTAGAGAAGCTGATGGAAAGCTAAATTCACAAGAGCATTTGTGACAGAGATAAAGCAATTACATTCCCAGATGTCTTGAGTCCACTCACCTGGCCAGCTGGCTTCTAAAGCTCCTGGAGGGATCTGAAATGGGAATAGAAAGAGAGAGAAAGTAATGAATCTGAGAAAGGCAATAAGATCAGGCTGGATCAACTTTCTCTGTTCAAATGCATTTGAGGAACAAGACGAATGAAGGCCCAAATAGTTCAGTGATTCCACAAAGAACCTAGAAAGAAACTGAGTTGTATCGGTGAAGTATCTCAGTCATACTGGCAAAGCAGTGGTGGGATTTACATTTTTTTACTACCAGTTCTGTGGGTGTGGCTTGGTGAGTGTGGCTTGGTGGGCGTGGCAAGGAAAGGTTACTGCAAAATCCCCATTCCCTCCCCACCCCACTAACCTGTTTCGCAGCTCTGTTCTCCTGTGCAGGGCAGCCAAAGAAGACCCAGCCAATCAGCTGTTACTCGGGAGGCAGAGAATAGATGGGGGCAGGGCCAGTCAGAGGTAGCATTTGCTGCTTCTCCGAACTACTCAAAATTTCCGCTACCGGTTCTCCAGTACTGGTCAGAACCTGCTGAATCCCACCTCTGAGGCGAAGGTGTCTAATGGGACAACTCACTACGGCCAACTTGCCATGCCAACTTGCACAACCAATTCACTACAACCAACTCACGATGGCCAACTTGTCACAGGACAACCTCGCTGCCGGACAATTCAACAATTCAGTTTAATTATTTAAAATAGTTTAAAAAATCTTTTCATTTTTGCCCTTCACATTTAATTTTGTGCCTCCTTCGGCATCCTTTCTCATAACGGTTTTTCTATTCCACTATTTCTTCAATGTTAGTGTAACTCTGATCCTATGGAGAGTTGGCCATGTTGAGTTGGCCGTGGCGAGTTGGCAGGCAAAGGTGCCTGAAGGTTGAATCATGGCAACTGGACAAAATTGGTCTAGTTGCCATGATTCAACCTTCAAACTGAGTTGTGCTTTGGAGAACAGTGTGCATGTAATGAGGGTCTCCAGCTGTATCCAGCAGGTGACTCACCAGGGGTGCCGTGCTATGGCTGAGAGCAGCTTGTTGTTGTCTTCGTTGCTCCAATAACTTCCGCACTGTCTGAGGTGGTGACCCTTTGCAGCCTGTAAGCAGACCGAGAGAATTGGGGTATTAGAACTGCGGTACGTGTGGGGATCATCCATAATCTTCCCTTGAGGTATATAGTCTTCTAGGCAACTGCCCCAATATCAGACTTTAAGCTATACGATTTGGGATGAACACCCTTTGAATGGGGTGGGAATAGAAATGGATTTCCAGAGATAAAATGGCAGACTATAGGAACCATTAAGCACTACTCAGGTGACCCTGAGGACACAGATAAATCTCCAAGTGCTTCAACGACCTTCTAAAAGGATGCAAACAACCAGCTGTCTGCAAGGAATATAAATCCTTCCATTTCCCCACTATCTTGTCAAAGCAGGCCCTCTTCTCGGCTCCTGTAGCCCAACAAGGGCAACCAAGATGATTAGGGGCTAAAACTAGGAGGCTAAAACATACGATGTATGTTTGCAGGAACTGGGCCTGGTTAGTCTAGTGAAGAGAAGGACCCAGGGGGGACAGGATAGCAGTGTTCCAATATTTGAGGGGCTTCTACAGAGAGAAGGAGGGAGTCAACCTTTTCTTCAAGGAAGGAAGGACAAGAAGCAATGGATGGAAACTAATCAAGGAGAAATTTAACCTGGAAATAAGGAGAAATTTTCTGACAGTGAGAACAGTCAACCAATGGGACAGTTTGCCTTTAGAAGTTGTGGGAGCTTCATCACTGGAAACCTTCAAGAGACTGGACTGCCATCTGTCATTTGCTTGGGGGGTTGGACTAGATGACCTATGAGGTCCTTTCCAATTCTGTTAATCTGTAGAGCCCCAATCTCAGTAGGAATCTGAGCACTTTTTTCCTGAAGTTGGTAGCACAATACAGAGTTTGTTAGGGGAGGATAGTTATGTAGTAAACCAGGAGGTGCCCCATAAAAGTCTTTTAAACCAGCAAGTTTATATTTTAGGTAGAAACTGATTAGCAACCAATTCCATGCCTTGCATGACAGGCGTCTTACCACCAAGAGAACGGCAGCCTTTACACAATTATTTTACCTAATCTTTCTCCCAAATAACTCACTTTATTTCATGGCTTCAGTTTCCATCACTGTGGATTCTTGAGCCTAGGAATATAATGTCTGCTACTTGTTCAATTTTTTGGTTGCATTGGGTTGGTATTGTCTGTTGACATAATCTTAGATTTATTTTTATTTTTAATATTGAGTTTAATGTTAATCCTTTCACCTTCAATAAGATTGCCTCTCTCTTTCTCTCTCTCTCTGTGTAATTTTAATTTAATTTATTCAATTTTTATCCTGTCCTTATTACTCTATAAGTAACTCGTGACAGGAAACATACATAATACCTCCTCTTCTTTCTCACAATCTCCTCCGTGAGATTGGGCTCAGAGAGACTGATTGGCCCAAAATCACCCAGCCATCTCTCATGCCTAAAGCAAGACTAGAATTCACAGGTTTCCTGGTGATTGGTCCAAAGTCACCCAATTGTCCTTTATGCCTAAAGTGGGACTAGAACTCACATCTATAAGAACTAATACAAACTAAAATAGAATGAAAAAGAATAAAAGGTGAAATAAAAGAAAAAAATCTAAAGGTGCAGAAAGAAAATAGGTAGAAGTTGAGAAAAAGTAAAGAGATATATAAAAGACACTTGCAATCTTCTTCACAGCAGTTATAGGTATATGTTTTAACCTCTCTCTAAAGTTACATCATAGCCCTCTTCTTTCTATAATCTATAATCTCATCTACAATGTATCCCGTCTAATCATCAAAATCATAAATTACAAGCTCACGTTTTTCTTTCTTGCACAAAAAGCCCATAAGGGGTTTCCAAATCACGGATAAACATTATCTTTTCTCTAAATCAAACCAGTCAATTTAGCCATTTCAACAAGTTCTGTCATCTTCACCAACCATGTCCTCTGTCGTAGCAATTACCAAAATCTTTCCATCTTTGTGTGTAATCTTGCTTGCAAGTATCTTATCTAAAAACAGTGCTCCGCATCTCTTTACTAGCTGTTTCAATCCCAGGAGGAAAAGTTATGGTTTCAATTGAATGTTAAGCTTTAAAATCCTCTGAATCACTGTATGTGTTTAAGCTTTCAGAAAAAAATGCTTTAAGACTTCCGTTCCTCCAGCCCTTGAAAAGTGGTATCATCAGCATGTTTGAGGTTGCTGAGGGTTGCTCCTAGCAATTTTAATTCCGTTCAGATCGCTTCTATTCCAACCCTTTCTCATGATATATTCTGCAGATTAGTCAAAACAAGCAGCGTGACCATGTACAATGTTAGATAATACTCAATTCCCAATTTAGAACCATTTAATTGCTCCACATTCTGTTCTAACTGTTTCATCATACCAATTCTTCAATAGACAGATTAGATAGCCTGGCACTCCCATGTTTTTGAGGGCTATTCAGCATTCATTCTGGTGTACACAATCAAAAGCCTTAATATATTCAATGAAGCATGAAAAGAAATTTTGATTTTTTTTTTGTCTCTTCCAGTAGCCATCAAATGGGAGCAATGCAATTTTAATTGTCCCAACCTCTTTGCGATCCACATGTATAGCTGGTAATTCTCTTTCCAAATATTAGGAACTTAGAATCACTTTAGTGTTACTTTGAACGTACACTAACCAGGCATACATTAAAATGAAATTTCGTTGCATACAGCTCTCAAAGGGTTACCCACTCCAATATAGCACTTAGATTTATATACCACTTCACAGTGTTTATAGCCCTTTCTAAGCAGTTTACAGAGTCAGCCTGTTTTCCCCAACAATCTGGGTCCTCATTTGACCCACCTCGGAAGGATGGAAGGCTGAGTCAACCTGGAGCCTGGTGTGATTTGAACTGCCAAATTGCAGGCAGCCGGCAGTCAGCAGAAGTAGCCTGCAATACTGCACTCCAACCACTGTGCCACGGAGGCTCATATACACTACATACACATGACAAATAAATAAATAAATACAAAATTATGCATATACCCATATACATGATACAGAGAAAGAACACAGTGTAGTTCGAATGTATACATGAAAATGGCAAGAGTTTACCAGACGGGTAGCATAATAAGGGAACAAAGCTGTTATAGAATCTGATAGAAATCTTGTCTGAATGCTTCATACGCTGCCCATTTCTTACACCCCACTTAATAACGCCATGCACACAATGTTTCTCCAAAAAGAGGGAACGCAATAGGGCAATGCTACCGTATCTGGGACTCAACTCCATTTGAGGTTAATGACATTAAGGGAATTAACATGGATACATTTGTTTGCCCAGGCAGAACCTGAGATATTAGAAGTTTAATTCCTTCTTGGCTTGTCTGAACTGCTAATTGCATTTTAGGAAAGTTGATTCTGGTGCTCTTGGGGCTTCTTTGCTGTGCAAACAGCATTTTTCTATGTCTTACTTTGCAAATAGCACTTTCTAGAGGGAGCTTTATTTGAATCCATGTAGAGAGAAGACACAGCAAAAAAAGAGGTAAAGGTTACTTGGTTTCTTCACTTCCTTCCATCAGTGGTAGCATCAAGAATGGTCTTTCTTCTTCTTCTTCTTCTTCTTCTTCTTCTTCTTCTTCTTCTTCTTCTTCTTCTTCTTCTTCTTCTTCTTCTTCTTCTTCTTCTTCTTCTTCTTCTTCTTCTTCTTCTTCTTCTTCTTCTTCTTCTTCTTCTTCTTCTTCTTCTTCTTCTTCTTCTTCTTCTTCTTCTTCTTCTTCTTCTTCTTCTTTCTCCTCTTCTTCCTCCTCCTCCTCCTCCTCTTCTTCTGTATCCATCATCAAATGTTAGCGATCATGTTGGCGATCCTATTTTGATCAACAGCCACACGAAAACGTGCTGCTGAGTTTTGTCCAAACCAGTCCCTTTGATTTTGAAGTGCTGATGTTCTTCTTCTTCCTGGATCTCATTTGCCTTCAATCTTTCCTTGGAGGATTAAGTGAAGTATACCGTATTTTCCTGGTTGCTGCATCACATGTCCAAATATTCTAACTTTTGCTTTTTCATGCTTTTGAGGATTTCCTTGGGTTTTCCTAGGTGGCTTATCACCTCATTTCTGATTTTCTCAACCCAACTTTTAGGTAACAGCCGCTGTAAATCCACATTTCAAAAGCTTCTAGTCTCTTCAAGTGGCTTCCTGTCAGAGACCAACTCTCCACTCCGTAGAGCAGGAGAGAAAAGAAGTTACCTCTGGGTTTTTGCTAACAGAATAACAGAGTTTGAAGGGACCTTGGAGGTCTTCTAATCCAACCCCCTGCTCAATCAGGAAACCCTATACCAATTCAGACAAATGGCCATCCAATCTTTTCTTAAAAACCTCCAAGTGTTGGAGCATTCACAACTTCTGGAGGCAAGTCATTCCATTGATTGATTCTTCTCATTGTTAGGAAATTTCTCCTTAGTTCTAGGTAGATTCTCTCCTTGATCAGTTTTCATGCATTGCTGCTTCTTCTGCCTTCTGGTGCTTTGGGAAAGAGGTTGACCCTCCCGCCACCCTCTTCTTTGTGGCAGCCCCTTAGACATTGGAAGACTGCTGTCATGTCACCTCCTAGTTCTTCTTTTCATTAAACTAGACATACCCAGTTTCTGAAAACCTTCTTTGTTTGTTTTAGCCTCCAGCCCTCTAATCATCTTAGTTGCTCTTCTCTGTACCCTTTTTAGAGTTTCAACTTCTTTTTGATATTGTGGTGACCAAAACTAGATGCAGTATTCTAAGTGTGGCCAAGGATGGTCAAGCTAAGCAATCTGTTTTTTCTCTCTTTTATGTTGAGGGCTATCCAGGTAATCATAGAAGCAGAGAAATCTGACAGCAGAAAAAGACCTAGTAGTCCATCGAATCTGCCCTTTCAGTTTTTGTTTCTTTTCTGCTGTCTGTTCTCTTTTTCATTCATGCATTTATCATTTTTATTTTTTTATTCTTGTTGGATGAAAGGTCAATCCTAGACTACGACCTCAATTGAGACCACAAAATTTCCGTTGCTAAGCTTGACAGTTGCAATGTATGGCTGTGAAAGTGGGACCATAAGAAAGGCTGAGCGCCAAAGAATTGAGGCCTTTGAACTCTGGTGCTGGAGAAGACTCCTATGCGAGTCCCTTAGACTGCAAAGCAATCCAACTGGTCAGTCCTAGAGGAGACCAACCCTGACTGCTCTTTAGAAGGCCAGATCCTGAAGATGAAACTCAAAGACTTTGGCCACCTAATGAGAAGGAAGGAAGGAAGGACTCCCTGGAGAAGAGCGTAATGCTGGGAACGATTGAGGGCAAAAAAAGAAGGAGACAGCAGAGAAGGAGGTGGCTGGATGGAGTCATTGGAGCAGTCGACGTGAGGTTAAATGAACTCTGGGGGATGGTAGAGGACAGGAAGACCTGGAGGAATGTTGTCCACGGGGGTCATGATGGGTCGGACACATCTTCACAACTAACAACAACAAAGCTTGACAGTTGTTAAGTGAGTTTTGCCCCATTTTATGACCTTTCTTGCCACCATTAAGTGAACCGTTGCAGTTGTTAAGTTAGTAAAACAGTTGTTAAGTGAATCTGGCTTCCGCCTGGACTTTATTTGTCAGAAGGTTGCAAAGAGTGATCACATGACTTTGGGACACTTCAACCATCATAAATATGAACCAGTTGCCAAGCGTCTGAATTCCGATCACGTGATCGCGAGGATGCTGCAATGAATGACGGTCCCTCAATGAATGGCTGCAAGTCTTTGCATGCCAACCTTGGAATTACACTCAAAGTAGTGGATAAGATCAAGGCAAAGAAAGAAAGGAAAAGGCAATGGGATTTTACGCACAACTAATTTAAAAGTATATTAAATTAATCAGATCTGGTAATGATGATATTAAATTTATCTTTATGCACTTAACCGTTCATTCTACATTAAATCCCAATTTCTCCATTATTATTAAACTTTATGATTTTTATCATTGCCCTCTAGTGTCCCATGATAAATTGCATTTTGGCAGCTGGGGCCATCTCCCAGATTTTCAGGAGGTTCACCTCAAAAGGTAAACTTCAGATTGAGAGAAAATATTTTTTTCAAACACTGCTGGCTGGGCAATTCTTGGAATTGAAGTCCAACACATCTTAAAGCTGCCACATTTGACAAACATTGATTTAGGATGACAGTCAGGAGAAAGAGGAGGATGTCAGAATGAGCAAGACTGACTCACCATATTTTGAAGGGAGTGAATGAAAGATTGTAGTGTAAGGTGCGAAAATCATGGCTTAGAGGCCATAATGGCTCACCTGCATTTGCACTGTCCTAAATCCTAGAGGAGACCAACCCTGACTGCTCTTTAGAAGGCCAGATCCTGAAGATGAAACTCAAAGACTTTGGCCACCTAATGAGAAGGAAGGAAGGAAGGACTCCCTGGAGAAGAGCCTGATGCTGGGGAAGATTGAGGGAAATAGAAGAAGGGGGTGGCAGAGAAGGAGGTGGCTGGATGGAGTCATTGGAGCAGTCGGCGTGAGCTTAAATGGACTCCAGAAGGTGGTAGAGGACAGGAAGGCTTGGAAGAATGTTGTCCATGGGGTCGTGATGGGTCGGATACAACTTCACAACTAACCACAACAAAAAGCAAGTCTCAAAGCTTCCTCCCAAAATGTAGACAGGCACAAACCTTACCGTCCTTTTGTTTGCATTTCTAGAGTTTTGAGATTAGATTCTTAAAAGGTCAAGCCGTTGCTTTCGCTCTTGCCTTCTTGCAATGGCATTACAGCATAATTTGAAACAGCTCCAGCCCTCCTGTAAACCCTGAGGTCTTGATACTACCCACTTTGGGGAGCGCTGTGGCTATTTGATGTGCAAAGCCTGTCCTTTGAGCTGATAGGAGTTGTACTCTTCTTTCACTATTTTATTTATTTATTATTATATTTATATACCGCCCTTCTCCCGAAGGACTCAAGGCGGTGCACAGCCAACCATAAAACTTTGTTACAATTTACAAAAGTTAAAAATAAATATTTTAGGCTGTCTAAAATTATACCCTCCCCCAATAAGTTATTAAAACCCAAATTTTAAAATCCAGATTAAAACACAAATACTAAATTAAAAATCCCATTTCAGCCTAGGCCGGCCTGCTCAAAGAGCCAGGTTTTTAATGCACGTCTGAAAGCTCTCAGGTCCATATTATTGCGTATTTCCGGAGGCAGACCATTCCAGAGGGCGGCCCCCCCCCACAGAGAAGGCCCTACTCCTAGGGGCCACCAGGCGACACATAGAAGCCGACAACACCCGAAGAAGGCCCTCCCTGTGGGAACGCACAGGTCGGTGGGAGATTACCGGCAGAACCCGGTCCTGCAGATAACTATGGATCGCTTTAAAGGTCAAAACCAGAACCTTAAAGCGAACCCGGAAAACCATCAGCAGCCAATGCAGCTCACGCAGGAGAGGCGTCATATGGGAGCTTTGTGACGCCCCCATAACCACCCACGCGGCCCATTTTGTACCAGTTGGAGTCTCCGGGTGCTCCCCCCAGGGAGCCCCATGTAGAGAGCGTTACAGTAGTCCATTACAAGAGGAGATCCTTCTACTTTCAGATTCTTCACTTCATTGTTTAGTTGACTTGGGGGTTCATATTTATATAGAGTTTATGGCAGTTTATGGTGTCTTTAAAACGTGACCTTTAATGACAATTCTTTTTTTTAGAATAGAATAGAATAGAATAGAATAGAATAGAATAGAATAGAGTACAGTAGAATCCTTTATTGGCCAAGTGTGATTGGACACACAAGGAATTTGTCAGCAGCAGAAAAAAAATGGTGGGGAACTCCAAAATATTTTGTTGAAAAAAAGGACCAGGGGTGACAGGATAGCAGTGTTCCAATACCTCAGGGGTTGCCACAAGGAAGAGGGACTCAAGCTATTCTCCAAGGTACCTGAGGGAAGGACAAGAAGCAACTGGTGGAAACTAATCAAGGAGAGAAGCAACTTAGAACTAAGGAGAAATTTCCTGACAGTTAGAACAATTAATCAGTGGAACAACTTGCTTCCAGAAGTTGTAAATGCTCCAACACTGGAAGTTTTTAAGAGATTGGATAACCATTTGTCTGAAGTGGTGTAGGGTTTCCTGTCTGGGAAGGGGGTTGGACTAGAAAGCCTCCAAGGTCCCTTCCAACTCTGTGATTCGATTCAATTCGATTCGATTCGATTCGATTCGATTCCATTCTATTCTAATTCTTTTTTATTTTATATTAAATACATTTCTTAATACTTAATAAACACCGTGTTGACTGTGTATATAATTTGCTTAGCAATACAAATTACATCCTTAATCTCCATCCCTTTTTTCCAACCATTGGTAAAATAAATTCCACATTTGTTAATGTTCTACATCCGATTAATTTTCAATGTCAATCTATCCATTTCTGCACAATCTACTATCTTCTTGACTATTTCTTCATCTGGTGGCATATCTTCATTTCTCCAATATTGTGCAAAAATATTCCTCGCTGCTGTTAAGACATGTAGTATTAAATCTATTCTATTCTATTCTATTCTATTCTATTCTATTCCTATTCTATGCTATTCCTATTCTATTCTATTCCTATTCTACTCTATCTTCTGTAGGGACAAGCTGGGCATCTCAGCCCCAAGAAATCTGTTCCACCGTGAAACTCTTGATCGATGCCTCTTTGAGGGCCTTGCGCGTGCATGCGCGCGCACACACACACACACACACACTGATAGAAACAGCTGGTTTCCGTTTCTCAGCCCCTCATCTGACTCTGCAGCTGGAGGCTTCCCCTTCTTCAAAAGCCCCTGCGTGTGTCCCCTCCCAACACGGTCTCCTCAGCTCCCTCTGAAGAGCCATGGACCCCACCATGCAAAATGGCCGGGCTAAGAACGGCTAGAGCAGCATCACCCTTCACACAAGACATCCTGGATCAAGTCTTAACAGGCACGAAAAGCCCTGAACCAGCATTTTAACCTCACTCCCCTCCGCCCCCATTTTTCCCTGCCCTTGTCAGAGTTCAGTTCTGTTGGCGAAGGAGAGAAGAAAAAAAAAAATCACATTCTGCCCATGAATCATGGTTGCCCTCTCACTGGCCTTTAGTCTCATCCCCTGTAATGTTCCATCTCAACACACACACACACACACAAAAAAAATATGTTTTCCAAAGAAGTGATAACAATCCTCCCCCCACCCTTTTATTTTTCCTAAAAGCAGACCAGTGCATGCTAATAGGGAAAGGAGAACAGATCAAGAATAGCGAAACCAGTTCACAGGTCGGTGCTGTGGTTACCAGGCTGACTTGGCTAAATAATAACCAAGCAGGGCATTGCTTCCGTGATGGAAGACATGACAGCCTCTGGAGGAAGTGAGCTGGAAGAGACGTTCAAACTCGTAGTCAGGCTAATCTCTCCACTAAAACAAACATTTCCGAAGCCACAAGTTCAGGTTATTTCCGATTGCTCTACGTTATATAAGTCATTTCAAGAACGAAGCTGAGTGTTAAGCAGCAGGAGGAAATAGCAGCACCTACTCAGCCAGGTCTTCCTGCTAGCAAGGGGATTGATGCAATGGGCAGAAGGAATAACTTTGAGGAACAGGAAGAAGTATCTCAAAACCAAGACAAGGATCAGATCGGAGAAACAGGAGTCCGGAGCAGAAATGTAGTTTAAGGGGCTGCCCCAAAGAAGAAGGACTCAAGCTATTTCTCCAAAGCACCTGAAGGCATGAAAAGAAGCAACGAATGGAAACTAATCAAGGAGAGAAGCAGCCTAGAACTAAGGAGAAATTTCCTGACAGGTAGAACAATTGATCAGTGGAACAACTTGCCTCCAGAAGCTGTGAATGCTCCAACACTGGAAGTTTTTAAGAAGAGTTTGGATAACCATTTGTCTGAAATGGTATAGGCTTTCCTGCCTAGCAGTGGGTTGGACTTAGATAACCTCCAAGGTCCCTTCCAACTCAGCTACTCTGTTAAGAAAATATGACTGTCCTTAGATCTCATGAAGCTAAAGGGAGAGAGGGGGCAATATTTTAGCATTTCTAATTTATTTATTTATTTTGTCCATTGCTTACAAGATAATAGGTATAAGTAAAAACATAGTTATGAATACATGGATACGAAGAAAAATAAAAGAAACAATAGGACAGGGATGGTAGGCAAGTTGGTGCCCTTATGCATTCTTAGACTTATAATATTATAACCTTAAAATAAAATCAGTAGCTTACATGTCTTTGCTTTCCAAGTTAGATCCACCTGACACTTACATCCGTCCCATGACAACCTGTGGCCCTCAACAGTGCTTGTATCTTTTGGCTTAAATGAAAACTCAGGCCCAACGGCAGCTGGGATCTTTTCCACCCTGAACTGCTCAGAAGCCAGGGAAATAGAAATTGGATGGGATAGCAGGGAAAGAGAGGAGAAAGAGGCAGCAAGGGAGGCCAGAGCTGTAAATGTTATAAATCAGGGGCCTTCAAACTTGACAGCTTTAAGACTTGCGGACTTCAACTCCCAGATTTCCTCCTCCAGTCATGTTAGCTCAGGAATTCTGGGAGTTGAAGTCCACAAGTCTTAAACTTGCCAAGTTTGTTATAAATGAATAGACAGTAGAAAAGGATGAAGTGGCACTAGAAAGAGGCAGTCCTGTTACATTCCCCATTGCTTTGACAGAAACAGGAGGAGAAAGAGAAGGAGGAGAAGGAGAAGGGAAGAGAAGAGCTGCTTAAGGGAAGTGAAACAAGAACTTGGTTCCCAGAAAGTGGACAGTATGAGAAAGACACTCAAAGTACCCTTGCCTTGATTCTCTTTGGCATAAGAAGAGTTGAAAGAAACACTGAGCAACTTTCAAGGTTCTCCTATTATTTCCCAGAACAATACAATAAACATTTCTGGAGTCCCTTGTGGTGTCTGTTTCCTGACCAGGTTTACAAAAATATCCTTAGAATAACGGCCCACCATCTTGACACTTTCCTGGGGCACCAAGGTTTTCCCCTGTCAAATGGGCAACAATTTTCAGGCAAACCATTTGCTTGAAATCTTGGAGAGCCACTACGGATGGTTGCAAGCCAGCAAGCCTTGGTCATAGTTAGGCTTGTTTATAAGATGGTATACACTGTATGATCTTGGGGAAGGAGCAGCTTGCGGTAAAATCCCCGCTGACCATTAATAGTGTGAAAGCAAGCCTGGATGAACAAGCATCTATTCATCACTTAGACATCAGTGTCTTAAGACGTGTGACTTTCGACACAGCTGTAACTTTCACATCCTTGACAGGGTCCCCCTTTTCAGCTAAAGCTGTCTGCAAATTTCACACAGATAAAAAAACACAGTATAGATCCCTCTCCATCCCATCCCTTACTTACCAACACAGAAAAATGTTAAAATATTAGGCATTTCGTTTCTTTTTTAAACTCCTACTTCCCTTAAAACGCTAAGAAGCTGGCATACAACCTGAAACTATTACCTAACAGATTAAGAGTTGGAAGGGACCTTGTAGGTCATCTAGTCCAACCCCCCACCCAAGAAGGAGACCCTACACCATTTGTGACAGAGGCCAGTCCAGTCTCTTCTTGAAAGCTTCCAGTGATGAAGCTCCCAGAACTTCAGAAGGGAACTTGGTTGATTGTTCTCACAGTCAGAAAATTTCTCCTTATTTCCAGGTTGAATCTCTCCTTGTTCAGTTTCCACCCATTATTCCTTGTCTGGCTTACAGGTGCTTTGGAAAACAGGTTGACCCCCTTCCTCTTTGTGGCAGACCCTCAAATATTGGAAACAACAATACCTAGAAAACAACCGTATAGGTAGTCCTTGACTTACAATTCTTTTAGTGACACGGCACTGTTCTGACCCAAACCCTTTTCCAATAAAACAAACACGAACCAAAAGGAACAGAAACCTTTTAATGATTCTTATGAATCCCCGATTAAAAGGCTGCTGCAAACTAATTAACTTTGATAAGCACGAGCCTGGCTAAAACTGTGTGAGGCTGCCAAGAATAACAGATAAGGTTACCTAGAAATATTTTACAACACAAGAGTCTTCAAATACCAACTAAGATACTGCAATGTCCACAAGGCTAGGAGTTTCAAAACGTCTTTGCTTCCTGCAAAGAACGTCCGATTCACAGCTGGCTTTTATCTTCTTCAAGGAGGGGCCATTACCTTGCAGCCTTACTCCTGAGTTGCCCAGTGCTGTTGTAGCTGCTCTTTCCTGTGAGCATTCCTGCGTGCAAGCCCACTTGGCACAGGCTCCTTGGGAACCTCCTCATTGCTGCTGCCAGACTCCACAAACTCCGAAGGCAGCAGTTCACTCCCTAATGGTCCTGGCACCCTCATCTGAGTCCTCGCTCTTCTCAGCCGTCCACACCTACTGCTGGCTAACCATAACAGGCACTGAAAAAAAGTGATTTATGGCTGTTTGTCGCACTCACAACCATAACAGCCTCTCATGGCCGTGTGATCAAAATTCAGACACATGGCAACTGACTCATACTTATGACGGTTGCAGAGCTCCAGGATCACGTGGTTCCCCTTTTGCGATCTTCAGCAAAGTGAAGTTGGAAGCCTAATTCATTGAACAACCGTGTTACTAGCTGAACAACTGCAATGATTCACTTAATAACTGTGGCAAAAAAGGTCGTAAAATGGGACAAATTCACTGAACCATCTCACTAAGCAACATAAACATTGGGCTCAATTGCAGTGATACGTTGGGGATTACTTACTATCCTACACAAAGGCATAGTATAGAAAGAAATGTTAAAAACCACTTCAAACTGCAATCGGAGGAATACCCTTTTGCTGGGTTTCTCAACCTTGGCAACTTTGAAGAAGGGTGGACTTCAACTCCCAGAATTCCCCAGCCAGTTTGGCTTGTGGGAGTTGAAGTCCACACCTCTCTTCAAGCTGTCAAGGTTGGGAAACACTGCCCTTTTGGATTTTCCCTTGCCTGTGTAAAACAAACTGTTGAAGCAAGTGTTGAAAGTTAGCACCCACCCCTCTCCTTGAAAAATGAAATATTTTAGGATATACTAACAAGGCAGAATATCTCCTCTAAAAGAGAAGTAGAAACTCAGAGAGGCAGAAACTCAGCCCCCCCCATCCCCGCATCTTTGTCAATAGGCCATTAAGGCAGTGTATTCTACATAACAAAGATCTACCTCCTTCAGGCAGAGCCATTTCATTGCCCTTCATTGCACCACCCACCAAGTTTCAACCAAACTTAGCACACAGACAACCTACAGAGCTAGCTATGACCCCTGACAGCAACCAATCACAATACTCTTCCTGTGCCCTGGGAAGTTCAAAGCTCAGAGAGGGCATAAAACCCTCTTTCAGCATCTCATCCCTTTTTCTGCCCAGGAGGAACCCATCCTGTTCATGAATAAACCAGCTTTCCAAGTGGCTTCCATGTTTCCAGTGTCTTTTTCCCCACTTGGAACTGAACCAGAAGTGGTATCCAGCAGGTTCTGACCAGTTCTGGAGAACCAGTAGTGGAAATTTTGAGTAGTTCGGAGAACCGGCAAATACCAGCTCTGACTGGCCCCACCTCCATCTATTCTCTGCTTCCTGAGTCCCAGCTGATTGGTTGGGTCTTCTTTGGTTGCCCTGCACAGGAAAACGGAGCTGGAAAGCAGGTTAGTGGGGTGGGAATGGGGATTTTGCAGTATCCTTCCCCTGCCACGCCCACCAAACCACACCCACAGAACCGGTAGTAAAATTTTTTGAATTCCACCACTGAATTGAACCCAGAAGAATATTTCTTCCAACACAAGGAGAAAATGCTATCCTCTTTTCCTGGCAAGCCGAAAAATCATCCTTGCAAGAAGGAAGGATTAGATGTTCAGCATTAAGGATCTTCCAACCTGCAGATCAACACGTTGATCCCCCTTCCTATTTCTTTAAAAAAAAAACACCCATTTTTTTTTGCAAGGCCCCATCCTTCCTTCATCCTAGGCTGCCTCTTACCTCTTTCTGGAGATCGCTGCATGCCAGGGAGCCAGGAAAGGATAAATAAATAATCAAATGGCAAGAAATCAAAGTGACATCTGAGCTAGAGTTACATTCCCGGTAATAACTTGTTATAAATCACGCTGAGTGTGGAGGGCCCATCATTCTTCTCCCGGAACGTCTTCCGCTGAGATACTGGAATTTGGAGTCATGAAGCGAAATGGATTGGAAAGGTGCAGACAAGATGCTCAGGAATATTTCGTACAGGTGAGGAGGAACGCATGAAAGGCAAAGGTAGCCTTCTGCAGACCAAGCCATAGCCATCCAGGGCCTCAGTTGGAGAGATAGTTTTATAGGTAGCCCCTGAATCACAGCGACTCATTTAGTGACTGTTCAAAGTTACAACAGCACTGCAAATGTGACTTATGACCATTTTTCACACTTATGACCATTGCAGAATCCCCATGATCATTTAATCAAAAATTGAGATAATCTCAGGGTCATGGGATCCCCTTTTGCAACCTTCTGACAAGCAAAGTCAATGGGGGAAACCAGATTCACTTAACAACCAGGTTACTACTCTAACAAGTGCCGTGATTCACTTAACAACCGGGGCAAGACAGGCTGTCAAATGGGGCAAAACTCACTCAACAAACGTTTCACTTAGCCGTTCTTACAATGCATCCTTCAAACCGTGCCCGGGTTCCAATGTGGACAGATGGTCTGGCTTTGCTCAACAGCTAAATGTTTTACAGATTAACAGAGTTGGAAGGGGTCCTGGTAGGTCATCTAGTCCAACCCCCTGCCCAAGCAGGAGACTCTACACCAGTTCTGACAAATGGCAGTCCAATCTCTCCTTGAAGGTCTCAAGGGATGAAGCTCCCACAACTTCCAAAGGCAACTTCTGTCCCATGGGTTGATGGTTCGCACTGTCAGAAAGTTTCTCCTTATTTCCAGGTTGAATCTCTCTTTTTTTCAGTTTCCATCCATTGTTCCTTGTCTGGCCTTCAGGTGCTTTAGAAAATAGCTCAACCCCTTCCTCCTCTCTGTGGCAGCCCCTCAAATATTGGAAGACTGCTATCCTGTCTCCCCCCAGTTCTTCTCTTCACTAGACTAGCCATGCCCAGTTCCTGCAATCGTTCTTCATATGCTTTAGTCTCCAGTCCCCTAATCATCCTGGTTGCTCTTCTCTGTACTTTTTCTAGAATCTCAACATCTTTGTTATAGTGTGGTGACCAAAACTGGATGCAGTATGTTCCTCGGGGACTTTAGGAATCTGGTTTGTTGGAATTCTAATTGGGCAAGGGAGGGGAGGAGGAGGAACTCTCTGGCCCTGCTAGCTGAGAATGATGGGGACGATAGTCCGATTTTACCCGAAAGACACCTGGAGGGAGACGGCTGCATCTGAAAGACGTTTGTTTGGTTCTGTTTTCAGCAGGGAGTTAAAATATTTCTGTCTGAAAAGTGCTCAGCTGCAGATGCCAGGGGGACTTTTTAGCACTTTTAAATGTCACGATGGTAAGTAAAAATAAAGCCATCCTGTGGCTCCTAAAAGACCAGATCGTTTTAAAGATTGCTTAAAGCACGGTTTCTCAACTGCGTCAAGGTGGAAGATGTATAGACTTCAACTCCCAGAATTCCCCAGCCAGCGTATGCTGGAAGTTGAAGTCCACACCATTTTTGAGCTGCCAAAGTTGAGAACATTGCCTTAAGGCTTATTTCCAATGTCCTCTAATTTACTGTTGTTGTTGGGGTTTTTTTTTGGCTCAATAAAGAAAGGATTACAAAATCACAAATCACTCTTGGGACACTCATTTAACTGATGAATTTTGCTGCCTGGCATGAAAAGCAGCCATCTCTGTGATCATGTCAAATGCTCCACCACACATTCCAGGGATAGAGCCTGAGGCAATTGTCCTCACTATCCTCTAAGGCAGGGCTCTTCAAACTTGACAGCTTTAAGACTTGTGGACTTCAACTCCCAGAATTCCTCCTCTAGTCATGTTAGCTCAGGAATTCTGGGAGTTGAAGTCCACAAGTCTTAAAACTGCCAAGTTTGAAGACCTTTGCTTTAAGGCAGGAGTCTCCAACCTTGGCCACTGTAAGACTTGTGGACTTCAGCTCCCAGAATTCCTCAGCCAGCAAAACTGACTGAGGAATTCTGGTAGTTGAAGTCCACAAATCTTAAAGTTGCCAAGTTTGGAGACCCCTGCTCTAAGGCACTGAACAAGGTCAATTATAAATAAATATATATTATGTTTTAAAAATGGGTTATAATTTTACAGAGGGTGCTTTGTTGCCCATGGAAAGACAGAATAGAAATGTTTTAGCTAAACAACAAGGATGGCTCAATAGAAGACCCTCCTCATTCAATGACAGAGTAGCTGTGAGCTCTAAGTAGCTCTTGACTTACAACCCTTTCCTCAAAAGAATGTTCCATTTCTACATAGAATAAAACAGAATAACAGAGTTGGAAGGGACCTTGGAGGTCTTCTAGTCCAACCCCCTGCTTAGGCAGGATATCCTACACCACTGCAGACAAATGGTTATCCAACATCTTTTAAAAAAACTTCCAGTGTTGGGAGCATTTACAACTTCTGGAGGCAAAGTTGTTCCACTGGTTAATTGTTCTGTCAGGAAATTTCTCCTTAGTTCTAAGTTGCTTCTCTTCTTGAGAATTTTCATCCATTGCTTGTTGCCCAAACCCTCTTCTTTGTGGTGAAAGATATTGAGATATTGGAACACTGATATCATGTCACCCCTAGTCATCAAACTAGACATATCCAATTCCAGCAACTGTTTTTTTAATGTTTTAGCCTCCAGTCCCCTAATCATCTTTGTTTATCTCCTCTGCACTCTTTCTAGAGTCTCAACATCTTTTTTTTATATCGTGGCAACCAAAATTGTATGCAGTATTCAAAGTGTGGCCTTACCAAGGCATTATAAAGTGGTACTAATAAAGTGGCATTATTAAAGTGGTATTGTAATTGAAATTACATCAGAACTGGGGAATAAAAGACTTATGGCTGGACCTCTGCAGCATCCACCCATCACGTGATTGAAATTCAGGCACTTGGCAAAAAGGCCCATATCTACAACGGTGGTCGTAACCCAGGGTTATGTGATTACCCTTTGTGACCTTCTCAGCTGGCTTCCCACAAGCAAATAGAGGGGAAGCTGGTTTCCCTTAACGACCGTGTGATTCACTTAACAACCAGGGCAAGAAAGGTGCGACTTGGTTAACGACAACCGTGTTTAGCAAGAGACAATTATGGCCGTATGTCGAGGGCTGTCTGTCCTGTACATTAAAGCGAGACTTCCTGAAATCAAAGGGCCTCTGGAAGAAGAACACATACACCTGGGCTCACCTTGACAGGCCTTTGGCTTGATCAGCCAAGATGGAACCTTCCGGAAGAGATCAAAATGGATCTCATTAAGGACACTGCATTCAACACAGCCTGTTAATGGGGACCCCCGCATCAGGTGATGCGCTTGGTCTAATATTTTATGAACACTGTTTTAAAATAAAATAAACAATAAAATAAAATAAATAAAATAAAATGAAATAAAAAATTAAAATAAAAAATAAAGTAAAGTAAAGTAAAGTAAAACAATAAAATAAAATAGAATAAAATTAAATTAAATTCTGGAAGTAGACGTGGAGATCCATCTCTGTCCTTGGGCAGATTTCATGAGAGCATCGCAAGTGCATTAATCTTCCTCGCTTTGGGGTGGGGGTGGAGGGGGGAGAAGAAAAAGGAGGGGAGAGGCAGAGCCTGCAACGCAGCACATCAAATTAGATCTCCTAAAAGAGGATTCCGTGACTTAAGAAGGATAAGAAAAGCTGAGCTCAATTCGTAAAATCCCTCCCAGCTGGCGGAGGGGCGAGTCTTCTAAAACCAAGGGTAGTTTTTGCTTGAAGCGACTGGTGGGGGTCCCCCTTTTCCCCTCCCCCCCGCCTTGTTTCAGGAATCCCCCGGAAATCACCGACCGGCTGTCCGCAAAAAAGCCGCCTTTGCAAAGCCCCCCCCGCCGCCTTTGCGTGGGCCGCCACCAGCGTCCCCCGAGACTCAGGGTTGCCCCCTAAGAGCAACTCGGGACATTCCTGGGCAAGCCGTCGGAGGGAGGCGGGGGGGTGCGGCCGGTGGGGATTCCGGTTAGCCAGTGGGGCGCGACCGCCAGGGAAACAACCGATTGGGCCTCCCCTTCGCCTCTCGGGTGGTGCACCCCTCCCTCCGCCCCCCCACACGCGAGCCAGACCAAGCGTGGACCGCCCACGCCCGCGCGTAGCATGGAATCCCCAATGACGCGTCAGTGGGAAAGCCCCCTCGGACATTCTTCCTTGTTGGAAGGTAGAAACTGCCGGGCGATTGCTAAACTTTGGACTTGACCCGATTCAGGATCTTGGGCAGTGAGGATAGCCCCTCTCTCCCTCTGCCCCCCCCACTCCCCCAGCCCTTCGCCATCACTGGTTCCCCTCCTAGAGGTCTATGGAGGTTGTCAGTCATCCAGGTTGTCCCCAAGTTGTCTTTCTTTCTTTCTTTCTTTCTTTCTTTCTTTCTTTCTTTCTTTCTTTCTTTCTTTCTTTCTTTCTTTCTTTCTTTCTTTCTTTCTTTCTTTTTTGCAAAAAAAGGTAACTGGGTTTTCTTTGTTTTGCCTTTGAAGGCTTTCGCTTCTCATCCCAGAAGCTTCTTCAGTTTTGACCACTTGACTATAAGAACTGAATGTTGACTTGTTGCACTGCAAGAACCGAAGAAGCTTCCCATGAGAAGCGAAAAGCCTTCAAGCAAAAAGCACAAAGTCCAGTCGCCTTTTGAAAAAGCACCTTTGGTTCCCCTAACTGAACCTTGGGAAGAAAGTCTGTAGAGATTCTCAGTCATCCAGGCAATCCATGGTTGTCTCAAAGGGGCTTTTTTCAAAAGGCAAAAGGTTTCAAAAGGTTTTCTCTCCCCTCCCCCCCCAAGGGAAAAAAAATATAGTTCAGTTGCCTTTTGCAAAAAGAAGAAAGATGTCCTTTGACTGAGTGAACCTCTGGACAATCTCTGTTTTCACCTCCCCTTCTCTTCTCCTTCCCCCTCCCTTCACATCACACGTGGATTCCGGGGTAGGCAGCGTTTTTCCAGCCCGCCAACGGGACATGGCTAAATTCTCGCCTTAGGAACCGAAGGGTGAGATATACAGACGGATTCTTACTACTGAAAAGAAAGTCTATTTGCTCCATTTCCTGACTTCCACAAATTAAATGTCCCCTCCCCACATGAGCCCTACAGAGGCCCTAGGAAAAGAAGGGGATAAATTAATAACTTCTGTTTTTAAAGATGGAAGGGAAACAACAACAAGCATATAAATATGATTAATCATAATTTGAGCCTTGGCAGGACAATGGCTTTGCTTCAGGTTCCAATCAAAAACCGGGCAGCTATGACCAACTAATCATTTTAGGCAATGATCGCTTAGATGGTGCACTTAGGAGAGAGCATTTAAATTTTCGAGCACAGAAGTGTTTCTCTCTTGGCATTTTAAAAAATTCTGTAGCAACATGACATTCCAAAATAAATAAATACATACATAAAAAGGCTGGATCTAAATAACCCTTTCTCCTGCTTCTGATTTCTGGAGAGCAGTGGGCTCTTTCCTCCCTTGGGGTTGACAAGTATACTGGGCACAGCGATTAATGATGGGCATTGAGATGAGTACATGTTGGGAGGCGTGCAGAAGACTACAATCCAAGCTAAGCAACAGCTGGCAGTGGAGGGGAAAAAAAATCCAACATTCCTTTTGCCCAAAGCAAAAATCAATGAACTGCAGATTGGAGAACTTTATTGCCTAGCGGTTTTTGGGGTTTTTTTGGCCTGCTGTTTTGATCTTAAACAATATTCTCATTCGCAGGAGGTTAGCCTATTCAAACGGCAACGTTCAATGCGCTTACGGATAAAGTAAACCCAACTGGAACAGAATGGGCCTTGCTCCAGAGTATTATATATGTTTGACAACGTGCGGTGGAGTTTGACTATCTCCAGGTCAGAGAGAGTGGGAAGGAAGAAAAAAAAACCTCCCTTTCACCAGATGATTAATATTTGATAGGCTGATATTAAAGGCAGAGGACTGAATGCATTAAAAAGATATTTCAGCCCTGGATGAAATTCCTTCGGAGGCCAAGAGTCGCTTTAGGAAAAATGAGATTGGAATATCACATTAAAACCCCAAAGGCGTTTGGACTAAGATGTATGTTCTTCTCTGCTCTCCATCACAATTTTGTGAAAGCATTCCGTGGGAGACATCTTGCAATCTGCCTGGGTAGACCAACATCCCACTAGGGCTGTGTTTTTCAAACTTTTAAAATGCGAGGACTTTGAACTCCCAGAATTCTCCAGCCAGCAATATTGCCGTGGGAAATTTTGGGAGTCTAAGTCCATCCATCTTAAAGTTGCCAGTTTTTTTTTAAAAAAACAAACCAACACTGCACTGCTGATTCAAACCAAATAGCCATAGCACTTAGACTTATATACCGCTTCACAGTGTTTCACAGCCCTCTCTAAGCGGTTTACAGAGTCAGTGTATTGTCATCCCCCCCAAAACAATTTGGGTCTTACAAATGCTGACGATAATGACTTTTTTCTTCTTCAAACAGGCCCAAAGTTCAGCTAAAAGGGCTCCTGGCTGAGACTAGAGAAATCTGCTTGCAATTGCAATTGCAGCCAGACAGAAACACCACCAGGAAACCATACAACGACTACATAACTACAGAGAGAACTTCAGCTGCAGCTCTGAGTGAAGCTGAATACTTTCTGTGCTCCGTTCTAACGGAGAACCAGGCATTTCCATCTCTTAGGACAACCAAACTGTTGCATACCAATCCGGCCGGGCACTTTGGGGGAAACCAAAATCTTTCGCCTACCTTTCGAAAATCTCATTCCCATCTCTAGCCCTCGTGGGGCATCAGAGTTACTGCTGTACTCCGCCACCTTCCTCCACGGCGTCTTAAGTCAATGTGCGGTTCTGACAAAAGCACGCTTGAATTTTATCAGGAGGAAGCCGAGCTGTCGTTTATACCAGAGGAAGTGCTTGTAGAGCCCTTTGGGAAGACCCATGCCCCTCCCACTGCTAGCAAGCTGCTTGGAACCGTAGCCTGCCGGGCAGGTGACTCACCGAAGCATCTTTGGCACAGATTAACAATACGGTGCATGGGCCAGAGGGGGAATTAAAAAAATGTTCGATTTCCAGAATTTCGTTTCGTGGCTTCGTTTCTCTTTGTAGTTTTGGAGTTAGTGATGTCAAGGTTTGTACTCTGAGAGGTCTCTGTCTCTCTCACTGGCATGGATTCTACTGGTTGGAGGTGATGGTGATTAGTAACTGGAGGACATTGGGTGGAGGCAGAATGGGTAGCAATCAGTGGTGGGATTCAAAAAATTTTACTACCGGTTTTGCGGGCATGGCTTGGTGGGTGTGGTAGGGGAAGGATACTGCAAAATCCCCATTCCCTCCCCACCCCACTAACCTGCTTCCCAGCTCCATTCTTCTGTGAGGGCAACCAAAAAAGATCCAGTCGATCAGTTGGGACTCAATGGGAGGCAGAGAAGAGATGGGGGCGGGGCCAGTGAGAGGTCGGATTTGCTGGTCCTCCGAACTACTCAAAATTTCCGCTTCTGGTTCTCCAGAACTGGCCAGAACCTGCTGAATACCACCTCTGGTTGCAATGACAAACCATGATTAAAGCAGGAGATTCGCTTTTCCTTGTAGGGAGATGCCTATACCAGAATGACTCTCTAGCTTCCAAATTGCTCTATTAAATATTTCCCAATGCACAGAGATCTTCAACTATCTTCTAACTTAACAGTTTTCAAACTTTTGTTTCTCTCCCGTGGGGAAAATAAACATAGGGTCTCATTGGACTCTTCTCTTCCAAATATCTTTGTTGGATATTTCATTCACATACACGTACAGGGGATCTTAAACCATTTTCCTATTCAATGGCTTTCACATGTTTTTCCTCCTGGGAGCAAATAAATTGGAGGTCTCTTTAGACTCTTTTCCAAATGGCCCTGTTGGATATTTTGTTTGCATGGACAAGACGTTCCCAGCTTTATTCTACTTCAACAACTGTGAAACTTTCTTCTGCAGTGGGGAAAATAAACTAAAGATTTTGTTGGCGTATTCAATCAAGCTTCTTTGCTGTTCCATAAATGAGTAAAAATACAAAATCCCACATGATGGTGTTGGGAGAAATATCCATCTGGTTCAGTTCCAAGTGGAGAGAAAGACACTGGAAACATGAAGGCTGAGTGGAAGGGTAGTGTATTGATGGACAGGACCACATGGGTTTGAGGTCCTGGGCAGCTGACCACATGGAGGGGAGAGAGAGAGAGAGAGAGCGCTATTTATATCCTCCCTTGGGTTTTGCTCTTGAGCTTCCTGTTCCTGTGCAAAAAATGTATTCTATTGGCTGCTGTCAGACTCCTATGGGGCTATGCATCATAGCTGAGGTTGTCTGAGCTCCCAGGTTTGGTTGAAGCCTGGAGGGTGATGCAAGGTCCCCGGGTGATTTTACAATGCAGTGAGCTTTGCTGATAGATAGTCCTATTATGTCCTGGAGGGTCATGTCTTAATCCCATCCAGGGATGAGCTTCAAAAATTTTAGCAAAGAGTTATCTGCCCAGTTGCTGAGTGGGCGTGGCCAAGATGGGTGTGGCCTAATCTGCCTCCTGCATCATGGGGGGGGGGCATTTTTGAGCCTCCAGCCAGAAACGGGCCCATTTCCTGCCTTCACGAACTTCCGGGAGGCTGTTTTTCACCCTCCCCAAGCCTTCGCGCGCCCCCTGCACTTACCTGCATCTAAAATGGGCTGCGTGGAGACTCCTGGGAGGAAAGGGGAAGGGGCGGGGCCAGCCAGGAGTGGGATTTGGGGGGTTCTCCGAACTGTGCAGAATCTTAGCTAGGGGCTCTCCTGAACCCTTGCGAGCCCCCAGCAGCCCAGCCCCTGATCCCATCACCCTGGAGCTAAAAGTCTTTTATTTTGTTGATAGGCTGGCTCAACGGGCGCCAAGTACCTGCTGCGGGAAGAGAGCTGAAGTTCTTGAGTTTCTGTCCTTAAAAACATGTTTCTCCTTTAGGGAAAATATAACATTCTGCCTTTTTTAAACATTTCCTAAAATATTTCATTCTTCTTAAGAGGGGTGGGAGCTAACCCTGTACAGTGGGAATAATACCACACGGGCGTCAAGAAAGGTGGTAAAATGAGGCAAAACTCCCTTAAGAAATGTCTTGGTTAGCAACCTAAATTTTGAGCTGAATTGTGGTCGTAAGTGGGAGGACCACCTGTGCTTAGGAAGAGAATAAAGGACAATATTTGTAGCTCAGAGTGGAAATGAGTGGAATTGCTTGTTTTCTTGCAAATCTTACCCAAACTAGGTAAGATCATCCCTACTGGTCCTATTAATGTTACCTAGTGTTTCTTAGTTTGAGTAATGAAACGTTTGTGAGAAAACAAGCAAGCTTAGAGAGCGGCTGTTTTGACCGGGCCCCCAAACATGACTAGCACACTGTTTTTAATTAAATGTCCCCTTTATTAGGAGCGCCAGCAACCCCAGCAAAGAGTCAGTCTCTCTCTCTCTCTTTCTCTCTCTCCCCCTCTCCTTCCCGCCTCTCTCCCACCCTCTCCCTCCTTCCCTCTCTCTCCCCCCTCCCTCCCCCCTCTCCCTCTCTTTCCCTATCTCTCTCTCTTCCTCCTTCCCTCCCTCCCCCCTTCTCCCTCTCCCTCCTTCCCTCCCTCCTCCCTTCTCCCTCTCTTTCCCTCTCTCTCCTCCCTCTCCCTCTCTTCCTCTCTCCCTCTGTCTCCCTTTCCCTCCTGCCCTCCCTCCCTCCCCCACCTCTCTCTCCAGGCTAACGAAGTATCTAAGTGCCTGTGGAAAGTGAACCTTACTCCCTTTCCCCCTGAAATGGCTCCAAAACACCAGGAGTCTCTCTCTCTCTCTACCCACACTTGTAACAGAAGTCTTGGAACTCTTTTTCCAGCAGCAGACACACACACAAACACACACACACACACATACACACAGAGTCTCTGAAGGTGCGCTCGACTCTCAGCGCCGCAGATTCCAAACAAGGATTCCGATACAGTTCCAAATAGGATTCAAAAGTTTGGACTAACAGTGGCTGATCGACAGGGAGACGAATAGTTGTCTGCCACACCTATTCATCTCCTCCCCCCGCCCACCGCCTTTTATTTCCAGAGATAGAGTGAGGCTTAGCTATAGCAGTGGCTCTTCCATCCTGAGGGCCTGCCCATAGCTTCCCGCTGCTCTCCTCTCCTCTGCCTTCTGCGCATCCACGCATCAGGCACTGGGCCCAGCTGCTCCTCTTCTTCCTCATCAGCCACCTCCAGACCTGGGGGCTGTTGACTCTCCATCTGAGGGCTGATGGACGGCCCAGGCTCTGCCTCTGCCTCTATCTCTGCCAGCTCCATTTCCTCTTCCCCCTCAGAGCTCTCAGTTTGTCTTGATGCTGGCCCCAACTCCCACTCTGCTTCCTCACCTGATTCGGCTGTTGGAGGGGCTGGCGGCCGACAGGCCACAGCAACACCAAGGCCCCCTGATATAAAAAGAATGCCTCCAGAGATAGAATTCAAAAACAGCCATATGGGATCCTGGTTAATTTGTTAGATTTGGACTGTGGAGACTAAGGTCCAAGTCTAGCCTCAGCTATGAAAGTTGCCTGTTGATCTCTCATAGCTCCAAAAGTGGTTATTCTGAGGGAAAAATAGAGAACTGTCATGCCCTTGTTAGAGTCGGACTCTGAGAGAGAGGAGGAACAGCCGACAGGGAGTGGAGATGTGGCTCCGGAGGTTGTGGAGGAGGCTGGGGAAGGGCAGAGGCCAGCTTGGGCAGTCAGAGGAAAAACCAGGCCCATCCCCTCTTCATCCTAGGACACGCAGGGAGGAACGGAGAAAGAAACTTGGCTTATGAGAGAGGAAGCGGCCACGATCCCCCTCATGGGTTGCAGCTGGGGAGAATATAAGAGAGACGGTTAAAACACAGCATTGCCAGAAGCAAAGTGTGTGTTATTTTGGGCTGAAGTTATCTTGGTTGGCGTCCTTCCAACAGACTCTGCCTTGTTATCTCCTTGCAGTTGGTAATGACTTATCCTGGTCCATTGTGGAATTCCCTTCATTGTAGTTTGTTTTGGGTTTTTTATTTCACCTCTATTTGCTCATTAAGTTCGGACTGTATTGCTTTCTTTTGAAGACTATTTTTGAGTATGTTTTATCTCCCACTGAGAATTATTGAACAGTGGGGCCAAGTTGGAGGCATTAAAGGATATTTATTTACGTTTTGGATTTTGTTATGTTTGTGTTACACTCCGCGTCATATGTACATATCTTTGATGTCCTGGATGAAAAGCGGTCTAACAAATAATCCGTGACTCTTCAGCAAACTGTCTGGTCTTGGATGTGAACCTGCCTTCGGAGCAACAAGAAGAATGGACGTATGCAAAGGTACAGGACACAAAGCACGAAGTGTCAGGATTCCAGAAGTTACCTCCAATTAAATCATGAGTCTTGAGCCAAACTTCCAAAACTTCAAAAGGATTTATTGGGAGTTAACATGTCCGGCACTGCCTGTGTATAGCTGACTCTGAGACACATAATTCATTGTCACCCTTGACTCTGGTTTCCCCCCACACCCCCTGGGTGGATCATAATTCATATTCTCCAGTGGGACACATCCATAGCCAAGAGTCCTCAATCATGTTCTCCAGTTAGAATTTTGCGGGGCAGAAACTTCAGTCACCTAGTTACTATTTTTGAAAAACTATGGAATGCACTTTCGATTTCCAAGCTGCTGCACTGCTCTTGCAAACCCCTTTCTCCCCTCCCTTTCTGTTGGCAACTCTAAAAAAAAACCATAGAAATATTTTATGAGTTGACACTCTTACTACATTAACTCTGAGCTCACTTTTTGAACATCTGTATTCCTTAATATGCCAGGGCTAAATCAGATGGCAGATATTTTGACAAACTGTAAAATCTACAGAGGGGTCCATGAAAGCATTAACGAAAGACGTTTGCTGAGCTCGCATAGCATGTAATCTCAACAAAGAGAAACCTGCGATGGCTTATCGGAAGGTCTTAGTTTAGTCATGCTTTGATGATGGCTGAAATCTCAGAAGACACTCAAATGATAAATCCCTCAACCCTGTTTTAGCCTAGCCTGGCAAGTGGTAGAAACCCAGCCTAATGTATTTCATTTTAATAACATTTATTTTCTTCCCTTGAGGGGAGATATCGGCTAGAATCCTAGAGCTGTGTTATGAAATGGCTTTTCTCCTCCAGAAACAGAAGATCAAGAACAAGGGAAACTCAGGCATTTCCAACTATGCTGTACCATTTAATGTCTACTCCTAACGGAACCGATGAATTACAGTTTGAGCGACTCTAATCTTATTTTAGGCTGTGAGAGCTAACCTGCAAAGGTTTAGATGTGCAATGGGGAAGGGTAAGTGATGTTCTACTGCCCTCTGCCAATCTATCTGGAGTTTTGTAGCCCTGACCAAATTCTGGTACCCTGTTTATTTAGACTTGACAAAGACCTCACTGCGAAGAATGGCCAGTATCATCCTTGGAAATATTCAACTTCTGGTGAATATTAGGAAAGACTCTCAGCATCCACCGACGAGAAGGAGGAGGAGGAGAAGGGAGGAAGAAATTGTGACTGCAAGGTTAAGGCCTATGGGGAGGCTAAAGAATCTCAGCCACCTGTGGTGGATGATCTGGAGGTAGAAGCAGTCGGAGAAGAACAGGTGCCTGCTTATGGCCATGTTTCAGAGTTACGAATATGAGCAACTGACTCCTATTCAGGACGGTGGCAGTGTCCCAGGGTAACGTCCATTGGGAAGCCAGATTCACTTAAGTGCCTCGCTTAGCAACAGAAATCTTGAACTCCATGGTGGCCGTAGAAGGAGGACTATCTGTAAGTGGTTTTTTTGTCCTTCCCTTGCGTTGAATATTTTCACAAGTGATCGGAAGACTAAACGGCCTCAGAATCGGGCAGATCCTGAAATCCAGTTAGCCTTTTAAGGTCAACCAGGTGGCGATAAAAGCCGCCATCCTTGTATTAAAGGTTTCTGTGGAAATGAGAGCTTTGCTTAATCCAGCCTTCACCTTTGCCACATATTGAGGGTCCACCCAAAAATGTTTTTTATGCAGGTTTTCCAGTGCGTTGCCTCTCAGAAGGAACAGCCTTCTCTTTTATCTGCCCTAGAGAACAGCTTAGCAAATGTCACCAGTGGAGTTTGAAAAAAAAAGCAGTCATTAGAAAAACAAAAAAAAAGCTGCAGGGATATTCCGGTAAAGGGGAGGGCAGTCAGGATGAATAAATATTACAAAGCAGCGCCTTGAAGTTGGCAGTCGGTGAAGTTAGTGGGAGCGGACAGACCCAGGCCCATAATGAGGCCAGAACATTTATTTCACAATATTTGTTTCTTTTTTTAAAACAAACAAAAAAAGTCTTGCCTTTATTGTTTACAAATAACTCAAGGCAGCAAATGTATGTAATACTGTTTCCTCCTCCTATTTTCCTCACAACAACAACCCTGTGACATCTCAGGGAGGGAGGTTGGGGAGGAAGAGGGAGGGATGGAGAGAGGGAGGGAGGGAAAAGGTGGGAGGGAGGGAGGGACAGAGAGAGAGGGAAGGAGGGACAGAGGGAGGGACAGGAAGAGTGGGAGGGAGGGTGGAGACGAATGGAAGGAGAGAGAGGGAAGAGAGGGAGGAGAGAGGGGGAGAGAGAAGGAGGGAGGGAGAGACAGAGACAGACAGACAGACATATGGGTGATAGAGATAGATAGATAGATAAGATAGATAGATAGATAGATAGATAGATAGATAGATAGATAGATAGATATAGATAGATAGATAGATAGATAGATAGATAGATAGATAGATAGATAGATAGATAGATAGATAGATAGATAGATAGATAGATAGATAGATAGATAGATAGATAGATAGATAGATAGATAGATAGATAGATAGATAGATAGATAGATAGATAGATAGATAGATAGATAGATAGATAGATAGATAGATAGATAGAGATAGATAGATAGAGATAGATAGATAGATAGAGATAGATAGATAGATAGAGATAGATAGATAGATAGATAGATAGATAGATAGATAGATAGATAGATAGATAGATAGAGATAGATAGATAGATAGATAGATAGAGATAGATAGATAGATAGATAGATAGATAGAGATAGATAGATAGATAGATAGATAGATAGATAGATAGAGTAGATAGAGATAGATAGATAGATAGATAGATAGATAGATAGATAGATAGATAGATAGATAGATAGATAGATAGATAGATGCTCAAATTCACCCAAAATCTTTTTTTAGGGCTGTTATTAGGGTTGAATGTATGCTTTTGTTTTGCTTCATTTTGTTTGTTTGTTTTTCTGTTTTGTATTTTATTTTCTATGATAAAACGATAAATGATATATATTTTTATTTAAAAAAGTCACCCAGCCAGCCAGCCAGCCTGTGTGCTGATGGGAGGACTAGAACTCAGCATCTCCCCATGTCTAGCGCAGCACCTTCCCCGCTACCAGCTCTCAGTGTGGAAATGGATTCCCGTTAGACTCGTCCTTTCCTCAGTCTCCCCTCTTTAAGTTTTAGCCAGGCCTGCCTGACTCTGCTTAGCTTGGCCACCAAGATCAGCAAAGACCTGCTTGACTTTAAGAAACAAAACAAGAACCCGAACCTCCCCACAGAGTACAGCAGTGCTCAATACTGCCCCCCTGTGGATATGGATGTGAACTTTTAACACAGTTCAAATCAGTCAGGTATTAATGCTCTGCCAGAAACTTCTCTGCCGTATTTCTGTTTTTCTGCCTTACTTTCAAGTGTGCTTGCAAATTTCATTGGATGTTTCTCTTGGGCCTGCTTCTGGAAGCGGTGGAAAGATGCTATTGATGTTGCCATGGCTGCCTTCTGTTACCCTCTACGATGATATAGGCGGTCCTTGACTTACGACCACAGTTTCTGTGGTTAAGCGAGACATTGTTACGGATTAAGTGAATTTTGCCCCATTTTACGACCCTTTTTTGGTGGGGGGGCACAGTTGTGAAGTGAATCGCTGCGGTTGTTCGGTTGGCCACATGGTCTCTAAATGCATCTGGCTTCCCCATTGACTTTTTGCTCGTCCGAAGGTCCCCTCCTTTTGCTGGTACTTTGCTTGTGTGGAGTGATCCTTCAAAGTTACAGTGGCACTGAAAAAAGTGACTTATGACCGTTTTTCACACTTACGACTGTTGCAGCATCCCCACAGTCATGAGAGGCCAGGCGAGGAGATGCGTGCCTCGATGCGAGTTATGTTGAGTTGGCCACGCCCAGCCAGTCACATGACCACCAAGCCACGCCCACCAACTAAGCCACACCCACAGAACCGGTTATTAAAAAAACTGGAATCCCACTCCTGATCCCACCACTCCCAGAACTCTCTATGCGGCCCATTTTGGATTCCAGGTAAGTGCAGGGCCTGCATGGAGGCTCGGGGAGGGTGAAAAACCCGTTTCTAGCCTGCAGAGGGTCTCTGGAGCCCGGGGAGGCTGTTTTCATCTAGAGCCGCAGGAGGGCAAAAACACCCACCACCACCATGATACAGGAGGCCACTATGGCCACACCCCTCTAGCAGTGGTGGAATTCAATTTTTTTACTGCCGGTTCTGTGGGTGTGGCTTGGTGGGCGTGACAGGGGGAGGATAGTGTAAAATCTCCAGTCAGAGGTGGGATTTGCTGGTTCTCCGAACTACTCAAAATTTCCGCTACCGGTTCTCCAGAACTGGTCAGAACCTGCTGAATACCACTTCTGCCATCTAGCAACCGGGCAGAGAACCCGTTGCTAAAATTTTTGAAGCCCACCCCTGAAACCCTTCACCACTTCAGACAAATGGTTATCCAAACTCTTCTTTAAAACCTCCAGTGTTGGAGCATTTACAACTTCTGGAGGCAAGTTGTTCCGCTGGTTAATTGTTCTCACTTATAGAAGCTTCTCCTTAGTTCTAGGTTGCTTCTCTCCTTGATGAGTTTCCACCCATGGCTTCTTGTCCGGCCTTCAGATGCTTTGGAGAATAGCTTGACTCCCTCTTCTTTGTGGCAGCCCCTGTGAAAATGAACTCTTCTAAGTCACGGATTACCTGTATAGATGATAAGAGGATAATATATACTGCCCATCTCACTGTCAAGCATATGCAAGCAGGGAGAGGACCATAGCATGAGCTGAGGAGGGAGGAGGACAGGAAGGAGGAGCAGCAGATGGTGAGGAAGCAGGCATGAGACAGAGAGAGTTGCTGCTGGGATCTTTGTGCCAGGCCTTTCCATACTGGCACTGCCCGCCTTTCTGAAGATACAGCAGCTTGAGGGACTCCATCTCAGGTGATACAAGGCTGGGCCGGCCTGGGTACCAGTGGCAGAAGGAGCCACCCACACAAGGGCGGGTGAAGGAAAGCAAATGGGAGAAAGGAAAACGTTTCACTGTTTATTTTTAGTTTAAGAACACTGTTAATGCATCTATAGAGGCCCACAGGCGAAGCAAATACAACAATGTTGTAGCTTTTGGCCTGTATTGTAGCATGAATATGCAAGGGCTCCTCAAGGCCTGAAAAACATTTAAAGGGTTCCTCCAGGCTCAAAAAGATGGAAAAAGGCTGGTCTGGTCCTCTGAAGTTGCCCCGAGAAGCCTCTAAGGCTACCGACTGGTAGAGAGAAGATTTACATTGGAAAATACAGGCTACGGGTATCTGGCATGTGTATGCATGCAAATATTATTTGTCCCAAAGGTGCTTTTTCAAAAGGCAACTGGACTATGTTTTTTTCCTTGAGGAAGAAGACGTGTGCTTCTCATCCAGGAAGCTTCCTCATTTCTGGCTGGATGATGGAGGGGATGGAGGGAACTGTATTTCTTTGCAGTCATCTGGTCATTAGCACTCTTTCTGAGAGCCATTGAGGCCACTTGGGGGGTTTATCTGTGCCCTCAGGATCACCTGAATCAGAGTGCAATTGCTTGTGGAATTGTCAAGCGCCAGGGAAATCAGGCGACCTGGGCAGTTCAAATGGATATAAAGATTTATGGCAAACTTAAGCACTGTACAAGAATCTGAACTACTAACAGCCAAAGCAAATTGGTGGTAGATAAGAGTAGAAGGAATTCAAGTTGGGCTGGACTTAGATCTCTTGTGGGCACGAAAGGATTCAAGACTGATGACGCATTTGACCCCTCCTTCAGGCTCATCCTGGTCATCTCCTACAGCAGGGGTGTCAAACTCAATTTCATTGAGGGCCACATCAGGGCTGTGGTTGACCTCAGGGGGACAGGAGAACATGGCCAACTGGTTGGGCGTGGCTGATTGGGTAGGCGTGGCCAACTTGATGTCACTCCCCAAACTGCTGGCATGTTTCCTCTTCGCACTGGGTAGATCGGGCCGAAGTGATAGGAATAGACTGGGTTGAAGCCACGCTGGCCCAATGTTTCCTTTTTGCACTGGGTAGACCAGGCCGAAGTGATGCGAATAGACTGGGCCAGAATAGACTTTTTTTATGAATATGTTTTATTTTTATTCATAAACATTTTGAATACAGTGTATTGTCAGGGCATATTATTTACAAAAAAGCAAAAGAAAAAAACAAACAGAAATATCAACATATATACTAGTAACAGTGATGATAGTGTAACAAAATAATTTTCACTGCGTTTCTTGTATTGGCTTATTTGTAATTCTATTAACTATATCAACATATTTCTAACTGTCAACCCTCTTTGTATTTAATTCTTATATAACAATAATCTTTCTTCAGTTAATTTCTACCTGTTATCTCTAGCCACTCGTAGAATCTATTCCATGCTAAGTAATGTTCTGTGTCTTCTTTATTTTTTATTTTTAATGCTAATCTATCCACCTCTGCACAGTCTAGTATTTTCCAAATTACACCCTCATCTGATGGGGTGTTCTCATTTTTCCAATGTTGTGCAAATACAATCCTTGCAGCTGTCAATATGTGCAACACTCAATATACAGTCCCTTGGTCACATCCTTCAAGTTGTGAGAAGGCTGCTCAATTCTAATTTAACTTATATGCTTACATTGGCTGTCCAGATGCAGTTCCTTGCGGTTTATGACTAGCGCTGCTACAACAAACTTTTACCTAGCTACACCATGCACCCACCTCCTCACTCGCTATGTGCAAAAGCACCCCACTCCGTCTGCACACAATTATTTCTCCAAAGCTCTCTGCTCCTTTGAAGTAAACAGGGAAAGGAAATGCTTTCAGCAAATGAACTGAGGACTTGTAAAGGGAAGGGGGAAAAAAGGAAGGATTTGTCTTTGTGACATTCCTATGAATACATACAGCATTGATTCAAGTGATGACACATTCAACGCTACAGTGAAAGGATGCTTTGATTTTAATTTCTAATAAACAATATCATTTGGAGTTTCCCCCCTCTCTTGGCAATAACAACTGGGCTGGGTGAGGGTGTATATTCAAATTTACAAATGGGCCTCCACCTTTACTAAGAAACCAATGACCTAAACCATTGTGTTTCATGATAATTAATTTTCTTTGTCACAAACATATAGGGTTTCTCTAGAATCAGAGAAATACAGGGATCAAAGAAAGGGGAATTACATCTACAGATCCAAGTCAGTCTAAAAAAGAGAGAAAGAAAGAAAGAAAAGAAAGGAAAGAAAGAAAGAAAGAAAGAAAGAAAGAAAGAAAGAAAGAAAGAAAGAAAGAAAGAAAGAAAGAAAGAAAGAAAGAAAGAAAGAAAGAAAGAGACTACTTCTTGAAAAATAGATATGCTGTTTTACTTGATGGCACCATCCGGGCTACCTTAGTTTATCCTCTATTTTTTTTATGACTCTTATCCTTTAGCTAGCTCTATACCTGTGCTTCGCTACGAAACTATGTAGTCGGGCTTAGTTTTTGGGGAGGAAAATTAGGGGAAAATGTTCTGCCTCTGCCTACCAGCATCCATTGGTATTCATCTGGCTGGCGTCCTGTCAATGTGTGAGAGAGTTGAGGGCTATCTGGAAACTGAAGCAGTATTTGCTGTGTGAGCAAGGAGACAGCAAGGAGCCTGGGTGTGGTTTAGCTCAACTGTTCTGTACTAAAGCTGCATAATGCTGTGAAAATAAAACTGAAACTCTTGTCCTCTGTTTTGCATTTGGAAGAGATTTCTTTTCAGGTGGGGAGGGGGAGTAGAACTCCTTAGCATCCGAGGGTGTTAATAATAATATATACGAAATACTAATGCTCTGATGGTCATTTGGAAAAATCCTTTCTCAGTGAGCACCTAGAAGCCAAGAGGAACATGCGTGCCAATTTTCAAGTTTGTAGGCTTTACGGTTCTGGAGATTTTGTGATGATGCATGAGTGGTATTTTGCTTTTATATAGACAGATGGAAGGACAGGAAAATGTTTGATGCTCCAGTGAGTATCCTTATCCCTAAACACAATTAGGATTTCTATGCAAACATGTAGATTGAAACCTCTTGGAGCTGTGTTTCTCGACCTCAGTCCTTTTAAGATGTGTGGACTTCAACTCCCAGAATTCCCCAGCCTTGGCTGGCTGGGGAATCTGGGAGTTGAAGTCCACACAGCTTAAAGGGGCTGAGGTTAAGAAAGACTGCCTTAGAGACTAGAAAAGTGCTATTTATGCTGTTTCTAAAACTTTTAATGTCACTGCTGATGCTATTAATGTGTAAGAATTTATGATGCTGTTGAGCATGAAAAAATAACTTGCCTTCTCAGTTTCTGGGAAAGGTGGGACTTTTCCTATGCATTATTTTGCCCCAGGGAAAGTAACTTCTGAAGTTTTGCATTATCATATCAAGAAAGACAGAATGATCCCCAGTGGCTGCTATGGCAAATTAATCATTCTTGTTTTCTTGAACAATTTTGGATTGTACATAACCATCTGAAAGTTTACCACTGTTTTTCATGACCTTTAACTGAGAATATTTTTTAGAACTACCACACGTACAAATCTTTAGGTCCCAAAAAGATGTAAACACTGTACTACCTTTCCCATGTACAGAGGCATGTATGAACACATGTGCATGTTGCAATCAGAATGGTTCGGATCTTGAAAAACATGCCATGTATTCGATGTCACAGGCAAAAAAAAAATGAAACAGAACCTGGGTTCCACTCAACATCTTGATTTATTTATTTTATGCTCCCCCTTTCTTTGCTTGTCTCTGACTGCAATGAAGGAGAATCTGGTGAATTTCTTTAGAAGTTTATATGAAAATATCTTCTAGTAAGGATCCTTCAGTTGTTGATGGGATTCGTTGTCTAGTTTTGAAATAGCAATAGCACTTAGACTTACATACTGCTTCAAAGTGCTTTACAGCCCTCTCTAAGCGGTTTTACAGAGTCAGCCTATGGTCCCCAACAACCCAAGTCCTTGTTTTACCTCAGAAGGATGGAAGGCTGAGTCAACCTTGAGCCCGATGAGATTCGAACTGCCAAATTGCAGTCAGCCGGCAGTCAGCAGAAGTAGCCTGCAGTACTGCACTCTAACCACTGCACCACTGTGGCGTGTAAACGATACAATCCAAAACTTATAAAAGAAAACAATGGTAATTTTATTTACTACTTTGCAAAGAGGGTGCACCAAGCACACACAGGTACAATGTACACACCTTAAGCCATCGATATACTTTCTTTATATTCCCTATCACTGTCGCAGGTTTACCTCCCACCTTTTCCTCATTGGCTGAGTACTCAGGTCCTCAAAATCCACCCAAGGTGCCTAAAATGAATATTTTTTCCCTGCTCTTTATTTACAATTTATCTCGAATAGCTATTAGTTTCTAGGGGATGTCTCTAAGTCAATCACCATGTCAGTAAATTCTAGTTAAATCCAGTTTTGGTCCTAACAGGGAGTGCTTTCATCCCTTTGTTCCTACATGCAACTTCAGGTTTAAGCAACTTTTATGACATTATGTAAATACATAGTACATTTCTTATGTCCTTCTACAATTTCTGTAAAAACAATACTCCTTTCTCCTTTCCCACAATTTGATCTAGCTTTGGCACCTAGCAAGGAATGGTATTCTAAATCATCAGTGACATAATAGGCCGTGGAAACAGAACATGGGCTGCTGTTAAAGGCCTGTATCTGATCCTCTTTATACCATTTATACCATTTAAATGTTATTTATTATAACATATACTTTATGCAATCAAAACATTGTACATCGTGTTCCTGCTTCCTGTTTTTCCTCTGTGCAATGGAATGGGCTGAGGGAAAATGGCCGGCCCAAAGTCCCACATCTAGCGTAGGAAGAACTAGAACTCACTGTCTCCTGATTTTCAGGTCAGCATCTTCATCCCTCCATCAAACATGCTCTCATGCTACAGTTAAAGATGGGGGATGAGATGGAGACAAACTAGAAAGAGAACTGAGGTAAACGGTTGCCAAGGTCTGTTTGTGTCTTGGTGAGATTCAAATGGGGGAAAGGCCCTTTGTGAATGGGAGTAGCCTCTTCACTTGTGAACAAGGGCTTCTGAATCAAACAAGGCCTGCACAGCAGCTTCTGACAGCACAGGGTTTCCCAGCCTTGACAACTGGAAGATATGTGGACTTCAACTCCCAGAATTCTCTGCTGGCTGGGGAATTCTGGGAGTTGAAGTCCATATATCTTCCAGTTGCCAAGGTTGGGAAACCCTGTGCTAGTGAAAAGTCGAGCATCCAGTTGAGGTAGATTAGCCTCGTTCCTCGGCAAGAAGGAGAAGACACATCTGTCAAAGCAAACTGCCTCATGGAGACAGATGGCAGAAAGTCTGCACAACTCTTCCAAACAGTATTCTTGCATTCCTGATGGATTTCTCTAGAATACGGATGACAACTTTTTTTAAAAAAAAATTTCTGGGCTGAGAGCCAGATTTGGCCTCAGCGAAGAGGTCCAGAAACTCTGCCTTCCAAAAAATAAAAGAAGAAGTAGTCAGAGAGACAAGGACAAAAGCTAGACTTGGATCGGTTTCATTTCCATAACGTTGGCAGTTAATTGAAATTAAATATATGAACCTGATCCCTCTCTGGTTGTGCCCTGAAGAATTTTTCTCCGCTGTCACAGTCGACATTTCAATTTGGTAACAACTGTGAGAGATCGCTGGTGGCCACATTGAAAAAGGTTGGGGACCACCGTTGGTTGAAGGTTGCAGAAGAAGGCTCCTGCCACAGTGTTCTCTCTTGGCAAGGGCAGGAAAACAGCCCTGTTGTTATATATACTGGAGAATTGTGAGCTTCATTCATGCCATTTTCATTAACCATAAATGTCTCTGCATATGTAGGGCCTGAGGTGTTTGCAGAAAATCCAAGCAGAGAGTAGTGCTAACTTCTACTCGGTTTTGGAAACCCGAGTTGGCTACTGCTTCCATTTGAGTTGTGTAGCTCTGACTGTTCACGCTGGCTCAGATTCTCCTCTATCTGTGATTTTAACAATGGCCAATTGGACAGACTCTGGTTTTTTTTTTAATGGCTGCCCATACTGTGAGGCAGGATGCAGTATTATCTCATGCAGGGGAGGTTGAGTATGATGAGAGAGAGCACAGCAAATGGGGAATTATTTCATTATTCCGGTGATGCATTTTTATAGACAGGGCGAGGGGAAAAGGCACCAGTGAGATTGCTTAACTTGGTTCCAAGAAAATGGGATTAGCCTTAGAAGAGCATGCATTTTCGCATGGAGGAACAGCGGTAGAGTTGGTCTCTCTGCCTCAACACAGCAAAGTGCTCTGGATTATCATTTCTAACTGTGCAAATAGCTTTTGGACCGAGGGACTGGCCCCCTAACTAGATCAGCCAAATTTTATACAAGGGATAATTATAGCGCATGCAGAAAACAGAGGGAAGTGATGTGTCATTGGTGAGAAGATGAATAGGAAATGGGCGTGGTGAATGTGTGCATCTGGTGGTCTCTCACATTGTGACAGTGGGAACGCAGAGCGGCAGAGGAGGGGGCGAAGGAATGACGCAATGTCAAATGTAGGAAGCGCTGCACAGTCACCAAACCGTTGCAAAGAGTTTGGGCAGAGGGAACACGAAAGCAGGAAGGGGGCCATTCGATTTGGAAACAGAAACTTGCTAGCCTTATTTTTTTTTCTCACCTCTTTGACCTCCCAAATTCGGGGAAGAAGTTATTCTTTTCTTTTCAGTGAATCTTGGTCTGGGTGTCAAATGCATCATCGGAGTGGACTTTCCTGGCTGTTTTATTTATTTATTTGATTTGTCAATCGCTTAGAAGATAATAGGTATAAGTATATACATAGTTATGAATACATGAAATGGGTACATATAAGAAAAATTAAAAGAAACATTAGGATAGGGATGGTAGGCACGTTGGTGCGCTTATGCACGCCCCCTACAGACCTTTTAGGAAAGAGGTGAGGTCAATAATAGTCTAAGGTTAAAGTTTTTGGGGTTTGGGGAACAAACCACAGAGTCAGGTAGAGTATTCCAGACATTGACCACTCTGTTGCTGAAGTCGTATTTCCTGCAATCAAGTTTGGTGCGGTTTACCTTGAGTTTGTATCTGTTGTGTGCTCTTGTGTTGTTATGGTTGAAGCTGAAGTATTCATTGACAGGTAAGTCATTGCAATGTATGATTTTATATACCATACTTAGATCAGATGAAGACGGCGTAATTCAATGTTTTCTAGGTCTAGAATTTCAAGTCTGGTGGCATAAGGTATTCTACAACGAGTAGAGCAGTGGAGAACTCTTCTGGTTCTTTGAAGCAGAGCAGTGAATAGATCCTCCCCATTGTTGCCTTGAACCAATGGACATTTCTTCCATGTAGTGAATTGGCGCCATATAGCTCCTCCGGTTTGTACCCACTTTAAGGTAGGTTGCTTGGGTTTAAAAGGAACCAAATAATGGAATAACAGAGGGACCTTGGAGGTCTTCTAGTCCAACCCCCTGCTCAGATAGGAAACCCTACATCATTTCAGACAAATGGTTGTCTAATCTTTTCTTAAAAGCCTCCAGTGATGGGTCAAGTCATTCCACTGGTTAATTGTTCTCACCGTAAGGAAATTTCTCCTTCATTCTAGGTTGCTTCTCTCCATCCATTGCTTCTTTTTTTGTCTTCTGATCTTTTGAGAATAGGTTGACCCTCTCTTCTTTGTGACAGCCCCTGAGATATTGGAACACTGCTATCCAGGTTTGCCCTGGTCCTTCCTATGTAGCTTTTTCTCTGGTAATATCACACTACTAACTAGAGCATACAAAATGTTTACTAGACCAATACTTGAATACAGCTCATCAGTCTGGAACCCGCATTACGTATCTGATATTAACACAGTTGAGAAAGTCCAGAAATATTTCACAAGAAGAGTTCTCCACTCCTTTACTTGTTGCAGAATACCTTATGCCACCAGACTTGAAATTCTAGCCCTAGAAAATCTAGAGAACTACGCTGCCTTCGGTCTGATCTAAGTATAGAATATAAAATCATACATTGCAATGTCCTACCTGTCAATGAATACTTCAGCTTCAACCATAACAACACAAGAGCACACAATAGATACAAAATCAAGGTAAACCGCACCAAACTTGATTGCAGGAAATACGACTTCAGCAACAGAGTGGTCAATGTCTGGAATACTCTATCTGACTCTGTGGTTTCTTCCCCAAATCACAAAACTTTAACCTTAGACTGTCCACTATTGACCTCACTCCTTTCCTAAGAGGTCTGTAGGGGGCATGCATAAGGCAACCAACATGCCTACCATCCCTGTCCTATTGTTTCTTTTTATTTTTCTTATATGTTTCTTTTCTTTCCACTGTAGACAAATCCAATTCCTGCAACCATTTTTCATATATTTTAGCCTCCAACCCTCTTTGTTGCTCTTTTCTGCATTCTTCCCAGAGTCTCAACATCTTTTTTTTAAAATAACATGTTGGCCAGAATTGGATGCAGTATTCAAAGCGTTGTCTAACTCTCTGGGGCTGGTCATTTAAACTGAAGTTTTGAGTTGGCATGAACAATAAACTTCGCCTGTTTACTCCAACTTCTGTGAACCATTTCACAGATAATGTGTGCTAATGTGTAACCAGCGCTCTAGAGGGTCTGCTGAGATAAATTTGTTCACCCTTTTTTGCACTGTTATTGATTGTGACTCTTTTACAGTTTGAGTTACTGGACTGTTTGAATTTCTGATTTTGTGCTGTCCCAGCCAGTCTATGGGAACTGGATAGTTACTTAGGAATTATGAGCTGTCCCCTTAAGAGAATGCATCATGGTAAATGTAGTTAAAGGTATCCTGGAAAATGTAGTTCATGTCACGTGGCCACATCTGTAATCCTGATTGGTCACTAAATTGACCCTCGATGGGTTGGGGGAAGTTTTCTCCATTCTTGCCTGGACTCATGAACTGATAAGCAGCTTCTTTCTATTGCTACGAGATGGGTTAGGAGATAATCATCTTTTACCTGCAAAGCAGATATACAAAGGATTGGTCATTAAAGAAGAACTTCATCACAAACGTGAGTTATGAGGATACCTGATGAACTAATAAATGTACTTTGTTTTGGACATCTTGTTGAGTTTATTTATCTGCATTTGCACAGCTACAAATCCACTACTGTGCAAGCTTTTTTCTTTCTCTCTGACCAATGAACTACATGTTGTACCTGGCTCAGGAATGGCTGCTCTTAATTAAACCGGCTCCAGATCTCATCATAGATAATTTGGGGGCGTGGAATGGAAATCCTCAGTTTAGAATCTCTGGACCAAAACTTCCATTCTGTCCTATAGCGTAAGATGGTGCAGTTATCCAAGACAGCCCTGGACTACTAATCCATCGTCTTTATTCACAGGCAGGGCTGCCAGTTGACCGGAAATAAAATCCGCTTGCCTTGCTTCTTTGCCTTCCCCAGCAACTTCAAAATCCCACAAAGCAGAAGGCAAACTCCACCACAGCACAGAATAACTACCACAACTTGCTGATGTGTGCAAATCTAGCTGCAGTGAAAAAAAACTCAGAAGCCCTGAGTCGGTGGGTCCCGCTGGCAAGCAGAACTTCCCTTGCAATGTCTTCTCAGTATATTGCAGAGTAGACCTCGTTATTTGGGCACAAAGGATGACATATGACAGATGACCTACGACATGGAAACTAGCAGGAAGTGGAGCTCCAGGGTTTTGAGGAAGTCAATGGGATGCAGCTTCGGAGGTTAACTGTCTCCACTTGGTCCAGATGACATATGACTCCAGATGCCATCCCACATCCTGCTGAGGGAATGGGAGGAAGAAAGATTTTTTTTTTTTTTGAAGGTTCTTATATTGGTTTGCTTCATTGAGAAGCCTGGCTAGAGAAAAAACATGTGGAGGTTTGCTGTGTCCATATTCTGCCTCTTGACTGGTGAGTGTATTTTTAATGGTTTTTCTCAAGAGCTGGTGAGTAAATCTGGGGATTCTGATGTTTTGGATTTAGATTTCTAACTCTATTGTTTTTAGAGATAATTCAAGGCAGCAAACATAGCTCATATTCCTTCCTCCTCCTTGTTGTCCCCATGATGACAAACAGTGTGAGGTGGGTTTGGCTGAGAGAGAGAGAGAGAGAGAGAGACTGGTCCAAAGTCACCCAACTGGCTTTCATGCCTAAGGTGGAACTAGAACTCACGGTCTCTTGGTGATGGGCCCAGTAACTCAGCTGGCTTCCTTGCCTAAGATGCGACTAAAACTCACAAACTCCTAGTTTCTAGTCTGGTGTCTTCTCTACTAGGCTTTCTCACATGACTATAAAAGAGCCACTTCAACCTGGGATCTTTTAGATGAATTGGGCCTATGATCTTCACCCTATCCAGACAGTGGTGGGCTTACATTTCCAATCTCTCTCCCTCCAAGTTGGAAGGATTATAGATCTTTCCAGCTGAATCCTCTTTCCACTTTTGTGGGCTTTGTTGAGGGGTGTGGGGGAAGGACTGGCTCCCCAGTGTCAGACTCTAGCACATAATGTGAAATAGAGGGACTCATTTAACTGGGGTGGCAGCTCTTTGGTTGGATATATCTTTTTATTCCAAATCTTTCACACTGGATCACAAGCGGCTCTGCATTGGCTCTCCATATTGAGTCTTCAAATATTGGTGTACAAATCTCATCACTCAAGCCTAATATCTAAACCAGATGACGACCATAGGGAATGTAGTCTAGCAAATTCTGGAAATCACATCCAATGAATTATAAAACTCTGGGGGAAACAGAATTCAACAAGACTTTAATTAGTGCTTTAGAGATTGGTCTATCTAGTCTATGGAGACTAAATTTTACTTGCTGGAGTAATGCAGCTTCTTTTGGTGATTCTTTGTTAGTTACAGTCACTGTATTCACACACAAAGTGCTGAATCAGATCAGTTGCAAACACAATGTACCAAGCTTGGGTAGTTCTTACGTGGGGTTATATTGAATGTATAAGGGCTATATGATTAGTTACTGGTTCAATATAATTGTGCAAATCCAAAGCATGGGTTCAGCAGTAACTAGGTGAAGTGTGTGGTTGTGAAACCAACTTTTAGGCCAAAGAAGGGTCAGCAGAAATCTTATCTATCTAGAGTGCTGCAGTGAGGTTAGTCCAAGTCGTATGTTGATCTCCATGTGAAGATCACATGAAGGTTATCATTAGTTGTGAAGTTCCCTGTGTGTCTATTGTCTTCACTGATATAGAGTCGCTAATGTTTCTACCAGATAATGACTAGATTCACATCACAGACTATGTACGTACACAATAACCCAACCCTTGTATGTTTCCATGCAGAACACCAGCCCTCTAAAATGATAAATGAATTTGTGTGACCCTTCATAAATAAAACAAGCCCTTTTCTTGGGATTCTGTTCAGGCAAAAGCTAAATATACCACTTCCTATTAATCATATATTTTTTTTATCTCTATCAGAAATGTTTCACTATGACAAGTGTCCGCTGGGACTTTGAAAGACAAAGGGAGGAGGCAGTTTTGATAGTATTCTCATTCTGCCTGTGCAAACTGATTCATTCTTTTTCTTTAATTAAAAAAAATTGACTCCCTCTTCTAATTTGGTCGTGACCCTTTCTGAAACTCATAATTTCAGAACGCTTGACTTAATATGATGGCCTGAACACCACAACATTGAGGAAAACCACAACATTTCAATGTATCCATTGTGATGCATGAACATTAGGATATCTTGGTTTCCTAAGCTCTGGAAGATGACCCTATTGAACATAAGACTCAAAGCTGAGTTGCTTTAGAATTACAATCAAATAAAAGGGGGGAAACAGATATTATGGACTTCATAAACAATTCTGAACCCCCTAGGGCCTGCCTCCTGAAAAGATCCTTAGTAAAATGTTTTCTCAGAGGAAGAAAAGAGGTGTACTGTATATAGGAGAGGACGCGGTGGCTCAGTGTGGCTAAGATGCTGAGCTTGTCGATCAGAAAGGTCAGCAGTTCAGCGGTTCGAATCCCTAGCGCCGCATAATGGAGTGAGCTCCCATTACTTGTCCCAGCTTCTGCCAATCTAGCAGTTTGAAAGCCCGTAAAAAAATGCAAATAGAAAAATGGGGACCACTTTGATGGGAAGGTAACAGCGTTCCATGCACCTTCGGCATTTAATCATGCCGGCCACATGACCATGGAGACATCTTCGGACAGCGCTGGGGCTCTTCGGCTTAGAAACAGAGATGAGCACCGCCCTCTAGAGCCAGAAACGACTACCACGTATGTGCGAGGGGAACCTTTACCTTTACCTTATAGGAGAGGACTTGTATGGACCTATATTATCCATATGGAGCGGGATCTTGATGGTTATAAAAAGCTGAGCTTCCAGCAACCATCCAGAATTACTGATATTAGTTTTGTGTCTTCCTGCTGCTAATCATAGAACAATTTATTTCTTTTCAATAGAATAATGAGTACAATCTGGTTCGGTGTAATGTAAGAGAGCTGCTTTTGGTGCTAGCATTCCAACCTGTCTTCAGAATGTGTGTTTTATAATCTAGAATGATAAAAGACAGAATAATCCTCAGCCATATGCTCCTTGCAAACATTACTGCAAATGCTTGGCATATGGTCAACCTAATAAACGTATACATGTTTCTATTTATGCACGTTATTAACTTCTCAATGTAATACTGAGCTGTTAATTCTTGTGCATTCGATGTAAGGTGTCAATATTCAGCAAAAGAATTAGCTCTGATGTTGAGAGAAGGGCTGCTTCCCATCTATTTAGGATATTGGTGAGGTGAAGGGGAAGCTGCTTAATCAATACGCTTACATGGGATTTTCAGTGGAGAGATAGCTAAAAGCATAAGAAAACCCACTTGCTCAAATCTCAACCCTACCTTTTATTGCTTGTGAAGGGTTTCTAAGTAGACAATCACACTTCAGTAAAGGAGAATATCTGGCTACCACAAAGAAGGGATGGGATTTACTGGTTCTGTCCACTTCTGTAGAACTGGTTGCTCTGAAAAGCAGCAGACAGAGAGCATACATAGAACTGGTTCTATGTCTGCTGCTGTTTTGACCTACCCGCCCACCCGGGCTCTTACCTGATCTTTATTTCCTGCTTTTTCAACTGCAGCTGCTTTGCGCAGCACAGCTGCGGTTAAAAAAGCAGGAAAAAAGGGCTTTTCCAACCGCTGTGGAAAGCAGTTGGAAAAGCACACAGTGCTGCTCAGCTGTCTGGGCAGCTCAGCAGGTCGTAAATTGCACTCGCGCGACTTGCACAACTCACGCATGCGTGCACGATGCAGAGCGACAGAACAAGTAGTTATACCGGTCGGATCCCATCCCTGAGATCAACCTATTTTCCAAAGCACCTGAAGCAGGACAAGAAGAAATGGATGGAAACTAATCAAGGAGAGAACCAATCTAGAAGGAGAAATTTCCTGACAGAACAATTAATCAATGGAACAACTTGCCTCTAGAAGTTGTGGGTGCTCCAACACTGGAAGTTTTTAAGAAGAGATTAGACAACCATTTGTCCAAGATGGTATAGGGTTTCCTCCCTGAGAAGGAGGTTGGACTAGAAGACCTCTAAGGTCCCTCCCAATTCTCTTATTCTGTCAGGAGGGGTCATCTGCCCCTTAGGATTGGCTCACCCCATTTTGAGGTGAACAAAGTCACACATCCGAAGATCAAGAGCGATCAATTTTATAATCACCTAAGTCAGCTTTCCACTTGGTGATCCACAACTGAGTGGATATTATCTCACAGAATTCTTAGCAGTAACCACGCTGGCTGGGGAATGCTGGGATTTCAAGTTCACACATCATCTGGGCCAGCAAGTCCCAGGTGGACCATTATCTTCTGAGTTGACTCCAGCCAATTTGTAATTCTTTCAGCTTTCTTCCTGTGTCCCTCTCTCCCCTTTGGCTCTCTGTAATCTGGAAGTATTATAAATAATTGCATTCTACGTGGTCTTCAGGGACCTCACAATGTTCCCTCATTTATCCACGTTCCAACCTCATGTGGTTGGCTCAGCAGAGGGAGTTTGGCCAGATCATGGTGCCCAGATGAGGGTTTTTTTACACGAGCAAGTGGGTATTCAAAGCCTGATTGGCCCTTTTCTGAGCATTTCACTTGCTCTTAATTCCTTTATTCCTAATTACTGCTAATTTTCTCCAGCCAGCGCATGCAAACACCCTCTGAACCCTCTGGAATGCTATTCTACATGGCAGCAGGTGTTGATGTCTTTGTGGGCATGGCTTGTGCAAACCCCTGATTTCGCTTGAAAGAAGGGGAGGAGGGTATCTTCTGTTATTCCAGAGGGCAGAAAGTTTTGTTTTCTGCTGCACATTGAGAGAGAAAGTTTGAATGAGGCTCAGAGGAACCGAAAATGCTGGCAGCCTTATGCATGTATCTGGGGGCAGGAAAAGCAGGGGGAGGCATGCAAGAGGAACTAGTAGTATGAATTTATCTGCAGGGGTGTATACCATAACCACAAACTTCTCCCCCTCCCCTTAGTCTTAGCAAAGTTCAGTAGAGATATAGGCAACTCCTCGTCTTATTTCAAAGCTTTAACATGCTTTGCGAGCCGTAAACCCTCATCTCGGTACTTCACATTAAAGCTTTCCCGTTCATCAAATGGCAATAAGAATAGGCAAGACAAGATGAACTCTTGGGTGACTGCATAGAAGCAGCCATGTGTTTCTCTTAACCACTGCATGAAATTGAGTTCGGAATGCCGTTTCTGAGATTTTATTTTATTTTATTTTAATTTCCTGATCTAATTTAATGGTAGGTGATGATAGGTGGGAACGGCCTTGGGAGACAGGAGGGAAGGCTGGTAGACTAGGCCAGTGATCGCCAAACAGTGGGCCAGGGGTCCACGAGAAAATATTGGTGGTCCGCAGAGAAATGTCACCTCCAAAGAACCCCCCCCCCCAAAGCAATTAATCCAGGCTGTGCGGGAACACAAGCTGCGCCGCCCACATGGCCTGCGGGAACACAAGGCTTGCATCATTTGCATTGTGAACAACACAAGGTAGTGAGGGTAGGAGGAAAGGGGGGGGGGGGAACTTGCCCCACTTGCCCGGCCATCAGTCTGTTTCTTTCCGCTTCTTCTGCTTTTGGCTGCACGCAAGGAAAGCAGCAAAAGTCTTTCTTTTCTCTCCCCCGAACTCTGCCAGAAATGAGTCTTTGGGACCCTGCAAGGCCTCCTGCTCCAAGAGGCTGCGCCGGTGCAACAAGTCTCACAAAGACTCATTTCTGGCGGAGTTTGGAGGAGAGAAAGAAAGTCTTCTGCTGCTTCTGCTGCTTTCCTTGCATGAAGCCAAAAGTCTCTCTCTCTCCCTCTGAGAATGGAGCTGGAGACGGTATCCTGCGATCCCAAATAAAGAATGATCGATCGGTAGGAAAACGGGGTGGGGAATTTTCCTGCAGACTTTTTTGGGGGGGATTTTCTCATAGTCTCTGGTCTGCAGGATTTAAAATTATGCGTTTGGTGGTCCCTGAGGTCCAAAACAGGTTAGTGACCCCTGGACTAGGCCACCGTGGTGCAAAATATGTTTCAGCCCAAAGAAGGAAATAAGGCGTGGGCTTTTTTTTCAGAAGGGGCACTCCCTAGTTTTCCAGAGAGTATAAAGGAAAAAAGAAAGGTTTTTTTAAAAAAATACTTTCAAGTTTCAATCATGCAAGATTCCATTAATGTAACTTTACAATAAAGAGGGGGGGCGGGGCGGAGTGTGGTAGCTGAGCGGTTAAGACACCGGGCACGTCAGCTGGAAAATCTGGCAGCCCAGGTTTGAGACCCAAGCGTCACAGGGTGAGATCCCATCTTCACCCCAGCTCTTGCTAACCTAGCAGTTCGACAGCATGCAAATGTGCTTGGATAGATAGCACTTCAGTGGGAAAGTAACAGCGCTCCGTGATGTCATGCTGGCCACATGACCATGGAAACGTCTTAGGACGGTGCTGGCTCAGTGGCCTTGAAATGGAGATGAATACTGCCCCCTATAGTCAGCAAAGAACTAGCGGAGTAAAATCCACAGGGACTACTTTTACCTTTACAATGAAGACAGGGTTAGCGTTCATGGTTATGCTTCCTGTCTGAACTATCTCAAAAAGCTAACAGGTTTCCACCCAAGGAGTAACTAATTAGCCTTCACTTAGCTATTTTCAAGATCAGCCAAATGTCTTGGGGTGCTGCCATTTAGCAGGTGGTTAAGACTTCATAATTCTTCCCTGTGTTTTTTTTGCTCATAATATGGACATGATTTACCACTGCTTACTCAGACTGCTTTTGTTAATTCTATCAGGCAGACCAGACTAAGAAACCAATGCCCTAAAACTCAGTATTACTTTTATCGAAACAATACAGAATCCTGCATGTCAAAATATGCTCCTTCTACTTTAGCCTTGTGTGAACTAAGGAATGACTTATCTGAGGTGGTTTCTAAAATTACTTTCTTGTCTTTGGCTCAATACACTCTTATCTGACCATTGCTTTGATAGTAGCTCTTCCTCCTGTCCTACGAGTCCATTCTGTCTGCCCTCTACACTTTTATAGTGCTTAGATCTCCAGGTGGTCTCCTTTCCAAGAACAAACTAAGCTGTACTTTGCTTTGATTTAGGACACAACGTTTTCTAAAGGCTGCCATTTCTTGAGAAATAGATATGGAATTTTATTCGATGGCACCATCTGGGCTAATTTAGTTTCTCCTCTATTTTTTTATGACCCTTATCCTTTAGCTAGCTCTATACCCATGCTTCGTTATGAAACTATGTGATCAGGCTTAGTTTGGGGGGAGGAAAATAAGGGGAAAAATGTGCCTCTGCCTACCAGCATCCATGAGTATTCATCTGGCTAGCGTCCTGTCAGACAGAGTTGAGGGCTGTTTGGAAACTGAAGCAGTATTTGCTGTGCGAGCAAGAAGGAGACAGCAAGGAGCCTGGACGTGGCTTAGCTCATCTGTTCTGTACTAAAACTGGTTGCTGTTGTGCAACTAAAACTGAAACTCCTGTCCTCTGCTTGTGTTTTGCATTTGGAAGAGATTTCTTTTCAGGTGGGGAGGGGAAGTAGAACTCCTTAGCATCCGAGGGTGTTAATAATAATATATACGAAATACTAATGCTCTGATGGTCATTTGGAAAAATCCTTTCTTAGTGAGCCCCTAGAAGCCTACAAACTTGAAACATACGTGCCAAATTTCAAGTTTGTAGGCTTTACGGTTCTGGAGATTTTGTGATGATGTGTGAATGGTATTTCAATTTTATATATATAGATTCTGTGTAGAGTTGGGGTGATTGGATGGAGCTGAGCATTTACCAATCGGTTGCCCTTCCTGATGCCACACAAAGTTTGCAGCAGCTTTTTTTTCTTTGTACCCAAGGAGAGAAACATCTGCCTAGGATTGAACTCTCAGCCTTCCAAACGGAAGGCGAGCATTTTCTCCACTAGGCCACCATGTCGCTCAGTTTGTCCTCTAATTAAAAGCATTAAAAAATTGCAATAACCACTTACTATACGGTGCATTCCCCACACTTTTTGCAACTCCCAAAATTCACCCAGAATTCGCAGGACAATTTTTTTTTCATAGTCTGAGGAAGTCTGCTCAAAACATTGGTAGGGTTGTACAAATAGTAGCTTTTTTTTTTTTAAAAGAGGGGAGAAAATCCATAATGAGACTTTGGACTCCTAGAGATTATATCACAATTGGTAATAATAAACGTGAATTTCTAAATGATTTTTGCTGTAAAGCCTTGTGTGTGATTCAGAGCATTACATAGCAGCTTGGCATGTGTCAATTAATAGCTCTATTTCATTCAGTTCCTGTATTCACTTTAAAAGAAGCACTTCAATATTTTGGGGCATCTTTCAACCAAAATTATTACATCCACTTTTAAACGAAGTTACTCTCTAATAATGACTCCTCTAAAATATGCATTCCTAAAATTATTTCTGCCTTTTAAAAAGTTCCTTTTTCTATTTTCTAATCATTGCCTCTGTTATATATTGCAAAACACAGTGCAGTGGGAAATCCAAAGCGAACACTCAACAGCAGAAAGTGCACTGATTCAGTCGGTTGACTTCAACCTGGGGGCTCCCATAATTCCACTTCCCCAAAGGCAAACTTTCTAACTCGACCATCTAACCTTTGCCCTTCAAACAGCTTAGACTATACTTCCCATCCCTGGTAGCCTCTCCAGCTTTGCAGCTGGAAACATTGCATCGGAAGCTACTAGATTGAAGAAAACTGATTTTTTTTTTTAAAAAAAAAAAAACACACACACTTTGAGAGCATTGTTTGTAACTGAGCTGTTATTTCCTTTCTTTGCAGGATTCACTGTTGCCGAGGGACCAGGTGAGGAACTGACTGTTTTTTTTAAAAAATGATTTATTTATTTTTAGCAAATGATTCATGAGTATTGAAAGATCAGCCTGTTTAACCATGCATACGAAACAGCCCCATTTATTTCTGGTTTTGCTCTCCAAAACCATGCATTTTCCCATTCAGTAACACTCAAGGCCTCCCAGCAAATATGAATTCGGGTCTACCACTTCTGCATTGGGAAGAGTCACCCTAATTTGCATGTAAGCAAATATTCCAGGGTCGTTTATCATGGTACACAATGAACAAGAGCTTTTGGATTTTACAAAGGCATCAGCTTTCGTTTTCATTTTCAAATATTTAAATGTGCCCCATGATTCAGAAAAGCTTGTGAGCAAAACAAAAAAAAAATTAAAAAACAGCAATAATAACCCAGTGAAATGGCTCACTCCAGCTCTGCTTGTTTGAATGGGACATGCTTTCAGTGAAAAATTAAATTTGTTTCAGCTGTGTTTAGTTGAATTATCCCTCAACTGGATGGCTTTTTGCGTGGTAGGCTAAGCTTCATATCAAGGACTTAACAAGTTTCAGAGCTTTATGGGTACATATGGAGAATATTTGTTATGATAGGCCTGGCTATTAAAAATGCCCAGTTATACAAAGCATGTTGACAAAGCTGCTTCCCACCACATCTTCTCTAGCGTCCCTGGAAGCAAGTTATGGCATCCATCCAGTTTTAAGGATGTGGGACTGGCTTGCATGCACAAAGCGTGGTACCAGAGCACCACTCCAGTTGGCCTCGATAAACTGTGGTTGTTTGTCCAGGCAGAACAAGAATCTTTTCTCAGGATAGCCTGATAATTTTGTGTATTTGGAGGTGTGAACTGCCACGTAGCCATTAATTATTTTAGAGGGTCTTGCATTTGCACAACCTAAGAACATCTCGCCTATCACAATGAATGAATCCAGCCCAGAGGTGGTATTCAGCAGGTTCTGACCAGTTCTGGAGAACCGGTAGCGGAAATTTTGAGTAGTTCAGAGAACTGGAACATACCACCTTTGCCTGGCTCCGCCCCCATCTATTCTCTGCCTCCTGAGTCCCAGTTGATTGGCTGGGTCTTCTTTAGTTGCCCTGCACAGGAGAACGGAGCTGGAAAGCAGGTTAGTGAGGTGGGGAGGGAATGGGATTTTGCAGTAATCTTCCCCTGCCATGCTCACCAAGCCACACCACACCCACCAAGCCACACCCACAGGACCGGTAATAATTTTTTTTGAATCTCACCACTGATCCAGCCACGTGCTAAAGGTGAATACATTAATAGCAATAGCACTTACAGTTATATACTGCTGAACAGGGCTTTGCAGCCCTCTCTAAGCGGTTTACAGAGTCAGCTTATTGCCTCCCAACACCTGGGCTCCTCATTTGACCGACCTCGGAAGGAGGGAAGGCTGAGTCTTGAGCCTGGTGAGAATCGAACTGCCAAATTGCAGACAGCTGGCAGGCAGCAGGAGTAGCCTGCAGTACTGCACTCTAACTCCTGGTAGTCCTCAATCTACCACACAACTCAGCCCCAAATTTAAATGAGTCAAATGAGTTTTGCCCCATTTTACAACTTTTCTGGCCGCATTCGTTAAGTGAATCACTGCAGTTGTTAAATGAGTAACACGGTTGTTAAGTGAATCTGGTTTCCCTCATTGACTTTGCTTGTCAGAACATCACAAAAGAATATGCATGACTCCGGGACACTTGTGACTGACATAAATGTGAGTCAGTTTTCAAGCACCCAAACGTAGATCACGTGACCATGGGGAGGCTGCAATGGTCATAAGTGTGAAAAATGGTCATTGGTCACTCTTTTTTTCAGGGCCGTTGCAACTTTGAACAGTCACTAAGCGAACCATTGTAAGTTGAGGTCTACCTGGATACTGGCGGCCTTCTGGCCTCCTTCACATAAGCTATGATATATGGCAGTGATGGCGAACCTTTTTGGCACCGAGTGCCCAAACCAGAACACGCATGCATGCATGTGCATGTGCATGTGCGTATGCTGGAGCACTGGAAAGCCGAAGACCATCTGGCTGGTGTGTGCATGCCTGTTTTTTGGCTGTATTTGGGGCCATTTTTGGCCATTTTCAGGCCATTTCTGGGCTGTTTTCAGGTTGTTTTTGGCCTGAAAACCTGAAAAACAGCCTATTCTTTGCCCGTTTTGGGGGCATTTTGCGGCCATTTTTGGGCTAAAAACACTCCCAAAACAGCCTGAAAAGAGCATGAAAAATGGCCTGAAAACAGCCCCAAAATGGCCTGAAAAACGGCCTGTAAAAGATCTGGAAATAGCCTGAAAAAGGCTTGCAAAAGACCTGAAAAACAGCTTGAGAAATGGCTTGAAAACAGTCTGAGAAACGGCCTGAAAAACGGCCCGAAAAAGGCCTGAAAACTGGCCTGTAAAAGGCCTGAAAATGGCCTGAAAAAGGCTCGCAAAAGGCCTGAAAAACAGCCTGTGAAATGGTCTGAAAAAGGCCTGAAAAATGGCCCCAAAACACCCTGAAAAACACCCTGAAAACGGCCCAAAAAACGCCCCTGAAATACAGCCCAAAAATGGCCTGAAAAAGGCCTAAAGAGCAGCCTGGTTTTTGGCTGATTTTTTTGGCCATTTTCCAGCGCTCCAGTGCCTGCAAAGACCAGCTGGCCAGAAACCAGAAGAGCAGCTGGCGACGGTGTGCGTGCCCATTGAGAGGGCTCTGCAATGCCACCTCTGGCACGCATGCCATAGGTTCGCCATCACAGATATATGGTGTGATCTCTCAGGAGTGCAACTGTAACTGTAGAAATCTAGAAAGGTTACTCCTTGTTGTGCATCTTTGCACTGGATGCCTAAGCAACAACTGACGTTTCCTGACAATTTCAAGTGAAGTTTCTGTGTAGCCAGCTCTCAGTTTCATTGCTGTTTTTTTTTTGTCAGACGTTTCCTTTTGTTTGAGCTAAACTGAACTCTGAAAGTCTCCGATTTGTTAATGGTTGGTGAAATTGGGAGCAGGACCTTTTACTGAATATTCTTCAGTGGGAGGTGAATTGGACAAAACCGTGAGCAGTGGGGGCTGCATTTCCCTTCTTCTTTGCTGAGGCATTTTTGTTGTTTCATTCTTTGTTGACGTGGTCCGTGTTTGTGAAAACCGAGTCAAGCTGCAACAGAAGAGATCCTGAAGTGGGAGCCCAGCTCTCTATTTTGCCGTTCACACAATGCCTTGGACAAAATAGGTTCTTTTCAAGCTTGCTCCTCGCGACATTTGATAGGAGGTTGAAATGTTCCTGTGGTTTCTCTAATTGTCCTAACTGCCATTTTGTTATTTCTTCTAGCTGTTCACACACACATTGATACATGTCTTCTTAAACCCAATTTTACCATTCGAAGAATGCACGAAGCTTTCTCCCTTTAAGATCTCCTCAGCTTTCTCCAATCTTCTTCTCATCTATTAAGATCTATTGCTTTGCTGATAGTCAGTGTATCATTTCTTACAGGCCTGGTAGTTTTATATATATAGTTTTATATACTTATTGGGCCTGGGTAAGCAACCTTTTTTTTTCATTGATATTCTTAACAGACCCTAATCTTAAGACAGCATTTATCTATCCAGAGGTAGTTAGAAATTCTGGAATTGCAATCTAAAGGCCTCTAGAGGGTATCAATTTGGAGAAAGCTGATCTGTTTTGGGTAAAAGCACTTGAAGTGGATACATACACATTTAAAAACCCATCTGGGAGAGGCAGTGTAAAGCTTCAGTTTAGAGTTTCAAATTAAATCTGTTTCACTTTCTGAACCTGGCGATCGGATGAGGAGCCTCCCAATTGGAAGCCCTTTATTCAGGTCTGCCAAATTTTGGAAACCGATTCCGATGGTCAGGTAGGCTCACACCAGTGATTCAGACCAATTCAGCAATTGAATATATTCCGAGGGATCAACCAAGCTGCACCTGGACTAGAACTGAATATGGGATCAGGGGGTTTCTTCAGATGCCTTCTACTCTCTGTACCAAGCAGTGAGATGCAGGAAAGGAATACAGAGAACTGGTCCGATATTCTGCAAAATTGTGTTGTAATTGTGGCAGGTTGTGTGGATTAGTGGTGGGATTCAAATGTTTTTACTACCGGAGCTGTGGGCGTGTAATGGCTTGGTGGGTGTGTCAGGGGAGGGATACTGCAAAATCCCATTCCTTCCCCACCCCACTAACCTGCTTTCCAGCTCCCTTCTCCTGTGCATGGCAACCAAAGAAGATCCAGCCGATCAACTGGGACTCAATGGGAGGCAGAGAAGAGATGGGGGCGGGGCCAGTCAGAGGCGGTTTTTGCCGGTTCTCCGAACTACTCAAAATTTCCACTACTGGTTCTTAGAACTGGTCAGAACCTGCTGAATCCCACCTCTGGTGTGGACTTAGCCCTAAGTTGCTGAAGGCTGCTGTCATTTTGACAAGAAATGATAAAAAGGCGCCTTCTCTGTATTTCATACTTGTATCAAATCAAGGAAACCCACTGACTGTATGTCTCTTCTACAGCAAATCATGGAGACTGTTATCATATCAACACAGGCATCATGATTGGGATTGTAGTTGGGGATCTTCTTCTCACCCTCCTCCTCCTGCTCCCTGTTTATTGCTGCATCCATCAAAAAAATGTGAAGAAGAAGAAGAAGAAAATGGGTAAATGAACCATGCTTGACAATGAGTTTCTTCTGTGACCAGCAAAAAGGGAGGAAGGAATGGGGAGAATGGCCAATTGGACTCAAGTATCATATTTGTCTGCCTAACCCAGCCTTCCTCAACCTGGAGGCCACCAAATATGCCACATTATAAATCCCAACATCTCTAGTGATGTTCTGTAGAGTTTCTCAGTCATCCACAGATCCTGGTTGTCCCAAAGGTGCTCTTTTTCAGGAGGCAACTGGGCTTCCTTGTTTTTTCTTTTGAAGACGTTTCACTTCTCATCCAAGAAGCTTCTTCAGCTCTGAGAGGATGGTAGCGGGGATTTATATTCCTTCCATTCCAAGAATAATGGATGGAAACTGAACAAGGAGAGATTTAACCTGGAAATAAGGAGAAACTTTCTGACAGTGAGAACAATCAACCCATGGAACAGAAGTTGCCCTCAGAAGTTGTGGGAGCGTCATCACTTGAAACTTTGGACTCCCATCTGTCAGAAATGGTGTAGGATCTCCTGCTTGGGCAGGGGGTTGGACTAGATGACCTATAAGGTCCCTTCCAACTCTGATTATCTGTTATCTGTTATCCTTGCAGACAGCTTCTTGGATGAGAAGCAAAACATTTTCAAAAGAAAAAAAAAAAACTGGAAAGTTCAGTTGCCTCCTGAAAAAGCACCTTTGAGATTTCCAGTGATGCTTTCCTCTTTTAAGTGATCTTAAAAAACGCCCATTGTTTGATAATTCACATAAGTGAGAGGTCCTTGGTAGTCTTCCAAGCTTCATGGTTTTCTTGCAGACCTTTCTCGTTACCCAAACTAGATAACATCATCAGTGCTAGTAAGGAGTTGGGTTTGCTCCCAGTTTATAGTCTAGTGGCATCTAAATTCTTAACCCTAACTTAATAAAGTGTGATATCACAAGTCATATCCTAATTATCCCAGTTTACTAATAACCGGTCGTGTGTCAGGGTTTCATATCAGGCAAAACTCAGGGGGAGGTAAAGTCCTCAAGGAATAGCTTTATTGGAAATATCATATTGGCACAGATCCAGGGGTGGGTTGCTACCGGTTCGCCCTGGTTCAGGTGAACTGGTTGTTAATTTTATGGCCTGTTTGGCAAACTGGCAAATCCCAACCCTGGTTGGCCCTGCCCACCCTGTTCCTTCCCTCCCAGGAGTCCCCACCTGGCCCATTTTGGATCCCCGATAAGTGCAGGACCCATGTGGAGGCTTGGGGAGGGTGAAAAATGGGCCTCCTGGAGGCTCTGGAAGGCCAGAAACAGGCTTATTTCTGGCCTCCAGAGAGTCTCTGGAGCCCAGGGAGGCTGTTTTCACCCTCTCGGAGGCTTGAAGAAAGGGTGAAAATGGCTTCATGCTATGATGTAGGAAGCCGATTAGGTCACACCCTTCATAAGCCACGCCCACCCAACAACCAGGCAGAGAACCGGTTGTTAAATTTTTTGAAGCCCAACCCTGCACAGTGTCACCTCTAATAAATCCTTTGAAGTTTTTTGAAGATTGGCTCAAGAATCATGATTTAATTAGGGAGTTTGCTGGAATCCTGACAGCAAGCCAACTCTGGCATACATAATTTACAGTCACCTAGTTACTATCTTTGAAAACATTTATGGAATGCACTTTCGGTTTGCAAGCTGCCGTACTGCTCCCCCCTCCCTTTCTGTTGACAACTCTAAAAAGACCAGAGAAATATTTTATGAGTTGACACACAGATCTGGTGAAAACCGACTCTAAAAGTTCCCACGGTTTTCACCTAATTCAAAGTAAATGTTTTCCACTTCCCCCACAAACCCTCAGTCACACGGTCCAATCGGCGTACAGTCCAGCTGCTAGATGACCTCAGTCTGCCCTTTCTTGAACACTTGCAGGAATGTCCTTGGATCCCAAGGGAAAGCATTTTGTTTTGGCTACAGCACCTCAGCTCTCTCTATTCCCACTTCTCCCTCTCCTTCAGCTCCAGTATGTGTCAACACTGAAGTGGAAAAAAAAAAAATTAAAAATGGTCCCACTTCAGCCAACTTCAGGGTTGACATCAGGAGTGTGCAAGGGAAGATGTTGGCTGTGGCCCCTGATAGAAGCCCGGCCTCTTTTCAGGTGCATGGGGAAAAGAGCAGCCCTTCAATGGCATTGTAGCCACTATTTGAACATTATTTCATCCCACTGAGAATGTCCTCTCTTTCATTGCATATTCAGTGAGCATATGTGGGCCTTTCCCCAGCTTCTGACCTTAACTCTCTGTCTGTGAAATTGGCCTAGCAGCTATTGCTTTTACCGCAAATATGAACAGGCTGGCAAATTTTTATTATAATCCCTCTCCTAAACTCTAACCCCTGCCTATCATACAGTTACGTGTTCTTTGGCGAGAAAATGCCAACCTTTGTTGTTTCATTCAAAATTATTTTCAATTCATTTAAGTGCGGGCCATTACGACGCTGTCCTTTGCATAGAGGTGTTTGTTTTTCTAATTAAAGCCAGAATATTAAAGATTAAAAAAAAAACCTTTCAAAACTAATTGACACTCCCCTCCCCCCCCTTCATTCTTTCTACAGAGGAACCAAGGAGTTACGTGAACATGATTGGAATACAGAAATAACCAACCCTTTCCAGTTGGAACTGCATCTGTGCCCTCTGCATCAAATATGATCAGATCTGTGCTTCTGCAGAATTAAATATCAGGAAGCAGAAACCGGTCCCTAGGATTGAGCATCGAAGCCTGGAATTGCCTGTACAATGAACTCTTCCTAAGTCTCTTGGTTGCCTTGCCCGTCAGAAATAGCTTGCAAATTCTCTAGCACAATATTTTCTTCCTTCCTGCCTTCCCTTCTCTTAGCAGAACCATTTATCAAGGAACCCCAAAACCAGAGATGAAGTGACCTCTTGTTAGATCACACATCTGGCTGGTCCTTAAACCTTCAATATTGATTGGCATTTGGAACAGCATTGGTTCTTGGTTTTTGTTTGTTTTAATTTATTTCTATCGCTTTTAAAATAATATTGGAAAAAGAGAAAGGAAGAAACAAAACACAAAGATAATTGTAATGCAAATACGTACGTGCGTACAAAGACACATAAAAGTGTCTTAAAAATGAAAAAAATATAGAAAAGGAAACAAAGTATAATGTATTGTTACGACCATGAGCTGATAAAATTCTCTATATATGTATATCTAATGTAAATATTATTCAAGTGCTTATATGTTAATTTTTTTAGATAACTATCATTCTTTTTAACCAACTGTTCTTTGTATAAATGAGTTCTACACTTTATTATACTTGTCTGTATGAAATTTATATCTATGATGAACCACTTCTGGAAAATTTGGAAGTGGTTAATTTGACATCTGAAGATGTCACAATGGGATATTTTCATCTCTGTTTCTGAACTGGGGATGATTGAAGGGTTTTGCTGATTAAAAAGTATGGTTTCCATTTTTAAAAGGGGTTCCTGGATGTTGCCTGGGAGAGAAATAGAATAACAGAGTTGGAAAGGACCTTGGAGGTCTTCTAGTCCAACCCCCCTGCTCAAGCAGGAGACCTGGCCTATACCATTTCAGACAAATGATTGTCTTAAAAACCAACATTTTTTGCTACCGGTTCTGTGAGCATGGCTTGTTGGGCATGGTGTGGCTTGGTGGGTGTGGCTTGGTAGGTGTGGCGTGCTTGGTGGGCGTGGCAGGGGAAGGATACTGTAAAATCCCCATTCCTTCCCTATTCCTGGGGGAAGGTTACTGCAAAATCCCCATTCCGTCCCCACCCCATTAACCTGCTTTCCAGCTCCGTTCTCCTGTGCAGGGCAACCAAAGAAGACCCAGCCGATCAGCTGGGACTCAGGAGGCAGAGAATAGATGGGGGCGGGGCCAGTCAGAGGTAGGATTTGCCGGTTCTCTGAACTACTCAAAATTTCTGCTACCGGTTCTCCAGAACTGGTCAGAACCTGCTGAATACCACCTCTGGTGCTGGAGCATCCATAATCTCTGGAAGCAAGTCGTTCCACGGATTAATTGTTCTAACTGTCAGGAAATTTCTCTCTAGGTTAAGGAGAACAGATCTAAGGGAGGATTCTTGGGAAATGGGCTGTTGGAATTCTTATGTATTGCTAGATCTTATGTTATTGCTAGATCTCAAATCAAGCAGCAGATGAAAATTCTGCTCCCATCCAGCTTGCTGCACCATCCATACCGCATATAGATTTGAACTCTGTAGTTTGAATTTAATACATAGAAATAGTTGGAATTTTCCTGTAATGGCATCTTAGACTTTCTACAATAAAAATTACTTATCAGGAGTTCCTGGATATTTGTGTACTTGTTTCATAGGTTCCTGCCGAGCCTCTTGGAAGAGAAACCTGTCCTATGTCAATTCTGCTATGGGATTAATAACAAAACGCTTCTTTAAATCAGTTCAAGTTCACTGGCTGCTCAGATTTCCTAGTCTAGGGTGTCTCTATATTAGAATATAACTGTATTGCTAAGGCCAATAAACACTAGTGGTGCAATTGGGTGCACAAGATACAGTAAATACCAATTATGGTTACAATTCAATATGTTGGCTATCAACTTTAAAGCAGAGGATATCTTCAAGACTTCTTACAATTAGCTCTCAACCATTTGTTTAGCAACTGTTCAATGCTACAATGGCACTAAACAAGGTGATTTACAACTGGTCTTCATACATAGGACCATTGTAGCATTCCCCATGGTTGCAATGATCAAAATTTGGGCATTTGGTAATCAGCATGCATTTTATGACGGTTTGCAGCATCCTGGAGGTCATGCGATCACCTTTTGCATCTTTCCCAGCCAGCTTCCGAGGAGCAAAATAAATTGGATTCACTTAATGACCGCATGGTTCACTTAAGAACTGCAGTGATTTGCTTAGCAACCATGGCAATAAGGTCATAAAATCCGGCACTAGTTACTTAATCACCAACTTGCTTCCAAGATAAGTTCTCATCCCCAATTTTGGTTATAAGTTTGAGGACCACCTGAATTCAGACGTGAACGAGTGTCCCTGCTAAGAGACAGAATTTGGGATTCTATAAAGTGTCCCATTGCTGGAGAAGCTCCATCTACGGAAATGCCATAGCACAGGGATGTCAAACTCAATTTCATTGAGGGCCGCATCAGGGCTGTGGTTGACTTCGGGGGAGGGGGGGGGCTGGGTGTGTGTGGCTGACTGAATGGGAGTGGCCAACTGGCTGGGCGTGGCCATCTTGATGTCATTCGCTGGGTGGGCACGGCCAGCTTGATACCACTCCCCAAACTGCTGGTGTCAGGTTCCAAGAAATGCAACCATTATAAAATGAACTCCGAGGCATTTCAATTTCCCAAAGAACAAGTTTATTAAGATACACCATCTTGGCACTAACTAGTGGAAAGCCAGTACTGAAAGTTTCCCGGCTTTTCCACATCACTATTACTAGAATTTTCTAAATTTTTCAAAACAATATGTCACATGGTCCAACTGGGATATAGAATGGTTGCCTGGTGACTTCACTCCTGCTTCCTCTGGCCAGGCAGCCGTTGGAATGCGACTAACTCATCGTCCAGCTATGTTGTTTTGGCTGGAACTCATCCACCTCCCTCTCCCTCTCCATCCACCCCTTTCAGCTCCCAAGTGTGTCAAACTGAATTCATATGAATAACCCAGATATAAACCAATCTACCATATAACCAGATTCAGGCTTGACAGCTGGAATGTTTCCTCTTCGCACTGGGCAGACCGGGCCGAAGCGACGTGGGCTGACCCCTTACATTTTCCATGGGCCAGATCTGACCACATTGCAGGCCGGATTTGGCCCACGGGCCTTGTGTTTGACACCTCTGCCATAACAACAGAGATGGTATTCAGCCGGTTCTGACCAGTTCTGGAGAACCAGTAGTGGAAATTTTGAGTAGTTCAGAGAATTGATAGCAGAAATTTGAGTAGTTCGGAGAACTGGCAAATACCACCTCTGACTGGCCCCACCCCCATCTATTCTCTGCCTCCTGAGTCTCAGCTGATTGGCGGGGTCTCCTTTTGTTGCCCTGCACAGGAGAACGGAACTGGAAAGCAGGTTAGTGGAGTGGGAAGGGAATGGGGATTTTGCAGTATCCTTCCCCTGCCACACCCACCAAGCCACACCCACAGAACCAATAGTAAAAATTTTTGAATCCCACCACTGCATAGCATATTGTCTCACTGAGGTCTCGCTGACTTTTCTCTGAAGCACCTTGCCCTTGTCAATAAGTATTAACTTTTCTCCAAACTATTTTCCCAAGCAAGAAAAAGATCATCCCTAGAAAAGCTCTATGTTTTTTGGGGGGATGTATTAAAATCTGATTTCTATCCCTGTTGATCAGTACCATGATATATTATTAGGATCCTGCTTTTAGTATTCTGGGTTTTTTTTCCTGCATACACTGCTCTGAACATTGAGAATAGAGGGCCATGGAAATGTTAATTATCTGTAATAAAATAAATGCTACGTTCAGGGCAAAGCATGGGTAGCCCCTACAAAGGGCAGATTGTTGTGAGTCATGTGTGAATGGTGACACTCTTGTTTTGCAGTGAAAGCAGAACTTTGGATACAGAAAGTCCCAGGGCACAGAACTCACAACCCCACATCACATTAAAGTATCTAAACCATCACCCTGGCTGCAGGGTGATAACACTTTCAAAATTTGGTAGCATAATGGCCCAGTGCCCTCCCTTTAGTTCACTTTATTGTCATTGTACCTCGTCCAACGAAATTAAATACCATCTTCAGTGTATATTATGACTATGAAAATAAACGCAAACACATATCCTTTGCATTCTATACATTAAATTGAAAACCCCTGATACTGCATTAATATTGCACAATTCAGTAGAATTCTACTTGTTCTTCTTAGAAACCTAAAATGTAAAAAGGAGATGAGAAAAAAATAGTTCTCTTCTGATAGTGTGGCCAGCCAAAAAATGGGAATTATAATTGGATTATAATCAGAGTAACAGTGTTGGAAGGACTGTAGAGATCTAACCCAGGGATCTCCAACCTTGGCAATTTAAAGACTTGTGGGCTTCATCTCCCAGAGTTCTTCAGCCAGCTGGCTGAGGAACTCTGGGAGTTGAAGTCCACAAGTCTTAAAGTGGCCAAGGTTGGAGACCCCTGTTCTATCCCAACTCTTTGCTCAAGCAGGAGATCTTACACCATTTCAGACAAATAGCTGTCTAATTTCTTCTTAAAAATCTCCAGAGACAGAGCACCCACAATTTCTGGAGAAAAGCTGAATAAATCTTCTATTGTCAGGATGTTTTTGTGGTCTTAATTTGGTTCTTTCCTTGATCAGTTTCCATCCATGGCTTCTTCTCCTGCCGTTGGTGCTTTGTGGCAGCCCTCTTAGATATTGGTAGACTGCTATCATGTCGCCCCTAGTCCTTCTCTTTATAAGACTGCACCCACCCAATTTCTGCAGCCGTTCTTCGTGTGTTTTACCTCCAAGCGACCCTTTGTGACTCCTATCATTTAATGATGTACTTTTTAACAATATAGATGATCGTTTATGCCCCTTATCTTCAAGGCTATCTACCCCTGCTCTAATCCCAACTGAAAAATGTTGCAGAACAAATGGTCACATTTTGCCAATACAGCCTGTTTAAACCAAAGGCTCTCTTTTATTTTGGATCTGTGACATGACTCTCTCATACCCCACAAAAGTACCGCCGTGTAGAAATATTCAAGAGGAAATGCACTTGCCCTTCTCTTTAACTCCAGCAGGGGGAGGATTGAGTTAGAAAGACCTTTGCTCCTGGAGATGTGCGCCATTGACTTCTTTGTGTGGGATCGACTTCCTTTCTTGAGTTGTGGTTTTGGGTAGCCATTTGCACGTGCAACCATGAATGATCCATGCTTAAGAAGGAGCCCCTTTTGTTTTGTCCTTCCTCCCTTCCTCTTTCTTGTCGCACCGCAACGATTCAGATCTAAATCTGCAGCCTGTGATTTTTGTTGTGTTGGTTTTCTGCATTGATGACACCCAGAGAATTGTAACCCACCGATTTTCAAAAGGGAAAAGAAGGACCAGGGGTGACATGATACCTGTGTTCCAATATCTAAGGAGCTGCCACAAGGATGAGGGAGTCAAGCTATTCTCCAGAAACTAATCAAGGAGAGAAGCAACCTTAGAACTAAGGAGAAATTTCCTGTGAGTGAGGACAATTAATCAGTGGGGCAGCTTTCCTTCAGAAGTTGTAAATGCTCCAACACTGGAAGTTTTTAAGAAGAGATTGGATAATTTGTCTGAAATGCTATAGGGCTTCCTGCCTGAACAGGGGTTGGACTAGAAGACCTCCAAGGTCCCTTCCAACTCTGTTATTCTGTTACTCCTGGTGACATAGATCCATCTACTCTGTCTCTCTCTACCTGAGATCCTATTATTTTCGTTCTTCTTTCCGATATGTCAGATTTCCAGAGAAAAGGTGTATTGCTCTTGCTAGTATTGACTGTTCACAATGAACTTTTGAAATGAGATTAAGGCCTCATTAAGGCCGCCCATGGGACTTGAGGTTGCACAGTTGCTTACCTCTACCTTAGAGACTTACTGAATCCTCCCACCCCTGACAGGGTGGCTTGGCTTTTCAGTCTTTAGCTTTATCTCTTATCTTCCTGTTTCTTTTCTCACACAATCCTCATTTGCTGAGATTGAGTAATGCAGCAAATCGTAAAGAGGCTCTAATTCATAACCCACTCCAGTGCTTGCATGCATGTTCATTTATTAACCAATTCATAACCAAATTTGTGTTAAACCTTTTGCAGCAATTGCAACTAAATTGCAGATTATATTGCCCTAATAGTTGGTTGACCCTGGTGGTTCCAGAGGGAGAAAAAAAAACCCTGAGAGCCAATTTTGTCTAGGCACCAAACTGGGAAGCAAGAGGCCATGAAATCTAGTTCTGTTTTAGGCATGAAAGCCGGCTGGGTGACTTTGGGCCAGTCCTTATCTCTTAGCCCAACTCACCTCCCAACAGTGGTGGGATTGAAATATTTTTATACATGCTCTGTGGGCACGGCTTGGTGGGCATGGCAGGGGAAGGATACTGTAAAATCTCCAGTCAGAAGTGGTATTTGCTGGTTCTACTCAAAGTTTCCACTACCGGTTTTCCAGAACTGGTCAGAACCTGCTGAATACCACCTCTGACACACAGGGTTTTTGTAGGGACAACAGTAGGCAGAAGGGGTGTTGGATATGTTTGGATATTAATTGTCTATGGAGATTCTCAATCATCCAGGTCATGGTTGTCTCATAAGTGCTTTTTTCAAGAGGCAACTGGACTTTGTTTTCCCTTGAAGACATTTCGCTTCTTATCCAAGGAGCTTCTTCAGTTGAGAACTGAACTGAAGAAGCGTCTTGAATGAGAAGGGAAACGTTTTCAAGGAAAACCAAAGCCCAGTTGCCTTTTGAAATAAAAAAGCATCTTTGGATATTAATTGTGCCTTCAATTATTGGTAAAACCATAAAGGTGGGATACAAATTATAAACAAGGAAACAAATGTCCAGTGAAGGTTTTTTGCCATTGGCTGTGCCAATTTGTGAATACAGTTGCTTAGATTTATAGTTTACAGGACATGCAACTCTCTTTTCTACGACATTCAAACCGGAGGGGTAAATGATGTTGCTCCTTTATAGGAGTAATAGATGCATCTACCCAGGGGTGGGATGCAAATATTTTTACTACCAGTTCTGTGGGCATGACTGGGTGGGCATGGCTTTTTTTTTCATAACCCCACCCAAGGGTGGGATTCTACAGGTTCGCACCTATTCTCTAGAACTGGTTGTTAACCTTCTAAGCAGTTCGGAGAACCGGTTGTTAGAAGAAATTCCTGGCCTAATCCTGTAAGGAAGGCAGGAAGGCAACATTCTGGTGTTGCTTACAGAAACTGCCTCTCTGTTAACCCTTATTACATTCTTGGCAGGACTAGACTTCCTGTCTCAGGAACATCCCTGGAGTTTTTTTTCCCTCCTTTGCTGGTACTTTGCTTATGTGGAGTGACCATTCAAAGTTACAATGGAACTGAAAAAAGTGACTTATGACCATTTTTCACACTTACGACTGTTGCAGCATCCCCACAGTCATGAGAGTCATAAGAGGCCAGGCGAGGAGATGCATGCCTCGATGTGAGTGATGTTGAGTTGGCCATGCCCAGCCAGTCACATGACCACCAAGCCACACCCACCAACTAAGCCATGCCCACAGAACCAGTTGTTAAAAAATTTGAATCCCACCCCTGACCCCACCCCGTTTTTTTTGCCTCCTGGGCTATAGGGAAGTCTCCTGGGAGCAAAAACGGCCTTCCAGGAAGCTTCCCTGAGGCCCAGGAGGCAAAAAAATGGAGTGCAGGAGGGCTACACAGCGGAGTGAAGCAGTAAGACAGTGAGGAGGATCCCGTCAAAGCTGATTGTCAGAACAGCTGATCATCGGGAGGAGAGGAAAAAAAGAAATACCATAAGGAGTGACTGGGTGGGGCGGTTGGTGGAGAATGCAGTCAGCGATGTCGCTCATACATGTGTTGTTGCGCATGCGTGATAAGGACTGACTGGGTAGGGAGGGGAGGGGCAGGTGAAAAGGGGAGGGGCCAGCCAGGGGCACGATTTGCTGGTTCTCTGAACTGCGCAGAATCATAACAACCGGTTCTACTGAACCGGTCCAAATCGGTAGAATCCCAGCCCTGCATCTACCTAATGAAAGAAGATCAGATGGAGAAAAGTCCTGATTCCACTGAGATCCCCAAATATTTCTGAGCAGCCTTGGGTTTTTATGAGCCACCGACATCCTGCTTTCATAACAAAAATTGTGGTGCGCTCAAGAAAACAGAACCAACTGCTCTGACCCATTTTATCTAACTCCGTCCAGCCTCCCCTTCAGCTTTCAGTCAGAAAAAAAATAAAGCAAATTTTGAATCAAGCATGATCTTGAAACAGACTGAATATTAAGTAATGGAATTCGTTTAACTGACTGCTGATTTCAGCAGAAAAATAAAAGGAACATTAGCTATTGAACGTAGCCAAGAGACATTTACATCTCTCTCTCTCTCCTCTCTTTCTTTGAACATCTGAACTGGATAACTGCCTTTCTTTTTTTCTTGTCTTATTTGATGGTGGTGGTGTTGTGTGTGAGAGAGAATGGAAACTTTAGAAGAAGAAGAAAATTGAAAATCAGATGACTCATCTCATCTCATGTGTCTATCTCGGGCCAAGCTTTTTGCAAGAAGGGCAGAACCAATGACACTGCGTTTCAAGATGACACAGGAAATGTGGCAATATTGTAGCTGCAGGACACAGTAAAGTTGTCTATAGCTCTGCTTATAGCCCTGCCAATTTAACCATGGTTTACACAATCAAAGCAGTTTTCTGCAGGTGAGTGAAATATTGAAGCCTGACCTAGCAAATCAGGGAAGTCTAAATCTAAGACCTTTTCACACAATCATTGGCTATTGTGCAGCCCAACAACCCCCCGGGATTTTTATTAATGTGATTGTCCGCACCAATTTTTATTAGTGTGATTGTGATTTCGCCCGTGCACCATATTTTCTTTTCTTTTCTTTTTTCTTTCTTTATTTTGTCAAGCATGTTTTAGATAACAGATATAATTGGAAACTTGATTAAGAGTACATGAAACGGGTACAAATAAGAGAGAGACATTAGGACAGGGACGGTAGGCACATTGGTGCACTTATGCATGCCCCCTACAGACCTCTTAGGAATGGGGTGAGGTCCACGGTAGACACTCTAAGGTTAAAGTTTTGGGAGGTTGGGGAACAGACCACAGAATCAGGTAGTGCATTCCAGGCATTGACCACTCTGTTGCTGAAGTCGTATTTCCTGTAATCATGTTTTGTGTGGAAATGCTGTACTTATTTGTACTATTCTTCAAAAATCAGAGCATGAACATTTTGTCAGCTAACATAAAATCTAGAAATGGAGTGAAAGGCAGCTGCCAGATTAAGGTGGCCCTGAGAAAAGACTACCTGATAACATTTCCAAGATTTCTGCAATCGAGTTTGGAGCGTTTTACTTATGTATGTATCTATTGTGTGCTCGTGTGTTGTTGTGGTTGAAGCTGAAATAGTCATTGACAGGGAGGACATTGTAGCAGATAATTTTATGGACTACGCTTAGGTCAGACCGAAAGCGGCATAGTTCTAAGTTATCTAAACCCAAAATTTCAAGTCTGATGGTATAAGGTATTCTGTTGCGAGCAGAAGAATGGAGGACTCGTCTCGTGAAATATCTCTGGACTCGCTCAATTGTATTAAGGTCCGACATGCAGTGTGGGTTCCAGACAGATGAGCTGTATTCAAGAATTGGTCTAGCAAATCTTTTTTTAAAAATCTGTCCCATTCTCTTCTGAGCTGGGCAGTGGCGGAAGAAGAGAAAGATGGCCTCCAGGTGTTCCTCACTATTTCTTTGTCATGTGTGACAAGGATGCAGAGAATAAAACAAATAGCTACTAGATTGGCAAAAAGCGTTTCTCAAACCTGCCCAAAATTGCAAAAAAAAATAAATAAATTGCAAGATCCACGGTATCTGATTTCAAGAGGAAGGAAGGCAGGAAGGAACCTCTAAGGAACAGAGTGGTATGATGAGGCAAGTGCTCTCATGAAGGAGAAGCTGCTCACCACCCAGTTCCAGGTGAAATCTTGCACAATTGCCCTCCTGATTAGTGCAGCCGTTGAACTAATCCAGCTTGTGAAAACCATCAGTCTAATGGCACATGGAGCTACTCGTGTGCATGTTCAACCACAGGATGTAACCTGGTCAGCCAAAGAACAGTTGATGTTTAGGGAGCCTCTGGAAGATTTTGTCTCAGTGGCTTCTTCATCTTCTTTTTGAAAAGCATTCTCGTTTCGAAGCAATTTACAGCCCGATTCAGTCCGCGCAAAGGGTTGCTTTAAAAAATGGATCAAAGCATTCATTATTCCATTGTTTAAAATACGCAAAATACAATAAGGAGCAAAATACACAAAAAAGAAGCCAGTAAAAACAAGAGAATCACAGAGAGGTGAGCCCATTGGGAGAAATAAAGTCTTTAAGGTGTCATGACTTCAAGTTCCAAAGTGGAGAAACCTCGATTTAAATTTATTGCCTACCCAACTCCAATGCCCATCTTTATTTGGCATAGGGAAGATAATAAGAATGCTGGTTGCACATCAGTTGGGATATACTTTCTAAATCAGTTTTAAAAGCCTATTTCTGAGTAGGTGCTTTTCCAAAAAGCAATTGGACTTGGTTATTTTTTTGTCTTTGAAAACGTTTCACTTCTCATCCAAGAAGCTTCTTCAAGTTCTAATTGATTAGTGGGGAATCCTTCTTGGCCGAGAAGCGAGTTTTCAAAGAAAAAAAAAAAACAAGAAAATCAAATTGCGTTTTGGAAAAACATTTTTGGAACAACCATGACCTGGAGGATTGAGAATCTTCATAGACATCTACGTACTTCTGAGTAATCACTTTGCTGCACAGAATTTGAGATGTTTGTGCCGAACCTTTAGTCCAACTTTACAACACAATTGTTTGGATTTTAAGGAATTTATTTTTAGGCTTTCCCCAGCCTCAAATTTGGACAATTTCACTTTGGAAACCACATTAAAATAGGCGTCTACCACTATTAAGACAATATAATCCATATAAAAGCTGATCCTATGTTTGGTATTATTAATTAAAAAGCCTCTAATAAGCTGGCTGTGGCCAAGAGTTTCAGCTAAAGGTTCAATGGCAAATGTCCATTGATTGATTGATTGATTGATTGATTGATTCATTCATTCATTCATTCATTCATTCAGCTAATTTCTATCCCACCCAGCTCACTAGCCAGAGCAACTTTGGATGAATAAAAGGGTACCTTGTAGGCCTTCCTATTTTTGGCCTCTAGTGTGGGAAATGATTCAGTATTCCAAAAATTTGCCATATGCGAAATAAATAAATAAAAATTCCAAATATTTAGTTGTATGGCTGCAAAAGAAGTACCATATGTTTGTGGATGAATTTGTTAATAAATGGATTAATAATACACCCAGATCCCATTTGAAGATGATTTGCCAGTATAATCAAATTGCAGCCATTGCAGCTGATCCAAAAACCTTAAAAATATATATAGTTTGGGTAGCAAAGGGAGCTTTCTTTTGCAATACAGGCCATTCAGAATGTGACAAATTGGATCTGCTATCTGCCTGTCTTTAAGAAAACCTGCTTGCTCAGGATTGATATAATCCTTCATGAAAGAGTTTTTAGCCTTCTTACCAAACAAGCTGTAAAAATCTTTAACTCTTGATTAAGCTGGGTGAACGGACAATACGATTCTACTAGTTCCTGAGTTTAAGAAGCATGGTTGATCTCAAACTGAGATCTCCGATTCTTAAACACTTAAGGCAGAGTTTAAAAGAATCGCTAATTTAGGGAAATAGTAACACTCTGAATTTCTTGGTTATGCAGCCACCTGGGTGGAGGGTGTGTGTGTGTGTATGTGAATGTGATTTACGGCTTTTTAAATTTGAGATAACGTCTTACACTATACCTCATCTTTCATAAAGAGGGAGTTTAATTAATCTGGATGCTGCTGTCGCCAATCATTTCACCCACCCAGTATGTTCCAGCAGAGTGGGTTTGCTCTAGTTTCCCCTCCATTAAATGCTGTCATCTTGTGAGATCAAGGAAGCATAAGTTCTGTGTTGTGGTCCCTGCCATCTCGAACAGCGTCCCCTTTAATGGAATAAGGATCACATCTTCTCTCTAGGGTCCCAGAACGTCCTTAAGATCTGGCTGGGGTCCTAGGCCGGCGGCTGAAATTTATTAAATTGTCCAAGGCATCTGTTGATTTTGTCGTTTATTAGTTCATTTTAGCCTGGATTGTCCATCTGATTTAGTGTTTTTGCTATTTTTATGTTTATTTGTTTATTTTATTTATTTTATTTCGTTTGTCAAACATGTACCAGATAACAACTATAAGTATGAACCTAAACAAGGAGTAAATACAGATAAATGGGGACAGTAAGACAGGGACAGTAGTAGAAGTGGTATTCAGCAGGTTCTGACCAGTTCTGGAGAACCGGTAGTGGAAATTTTAAGTAATTCAGAAAACTGACAAATATTGCCTCTGACTGGAGATTTTACAGTATCCTTCCTCTGCCACGCCCACCAAGCGACGCCCACAGAACCGGTAGTAAAAAAATTTGAATCCCACCATTAGACAGTAGGCATGCTGGTGCACTTATGCACGCCCCCTTTAAGGACCTCTTGGGAATGGGATGAGGTCCACGGTAGACAGTTTGAGGTTGAAGCTGTGAAGGGTTGAGGCTGTAACCACGGAATCAGATAGGGCATTCCAGGCATTGGCCACTCTGTTGCTGAAGTCATATTTTCTGCAACCGAGTTTGGACCGATTTACCTTGAGTTTGCATTGGTTGTTTGTCCGTGTGTTATTGTGATTGAAGCTGATGAAGTCATTGACAGGCAAAATGTTATAGCAGACAATTTTGTGAGCAATGCTTAGATCAGACCGCAGGCGGAGCAGTTCCAGATTGTCCAGGCTCAAAATTTTGAGCTTGGAGGCATAGGGAATTCTATTGTGAGTGGAGGAGTGGAGTACTTTTCTCAAGAAATACCTCTGAACTCATTTTACTTCATTTTAGTCTGGATTGTCTGTCTGTCTGATTTAATGTTTTTGCTACTGTTATGTTTATTTCTAGAGTCCTTTGGAGTCGGGTGGGCAATCCATTTAAATCAGGGTTTCCCAATCTCAGCTGCTTTCGGACATGTGGACTTCAATTCCCAGAATTCCTCAGACAGTTGCCAGCTGGGGAATTTTGGGTGCTGAAGTCCACATGTCTTAAAGCTGCAGAGCTTGAGAAACACTGATTTAAATGAATAAATTTGTAATGAGCTTATCAATTTATAATAAAGAATTGTCTTCTCTACAGTGCAAGAAAGGGTAAAGATTGTAAAGATGAAATATCAGAACACTATAAATGAATTTCAATTTTTTAAAAATTCAGAGAGGGAGATCTATAAGGCAAAAGAAAACTGGCAAAAAGTGTTACAGAATTCTTCTTATCTCCAACTTATTCTAATGCTGTTAGGATCTTTATCTGCCTATGTGGCTCCGTGTTCACTTCCCCTCCACCCCCCCAGAAATCCATTTGCTATTATCTTGAGCTTTTATTCCCATGTTTATAAAAGTATCTGCATTTTATAAATTAAATTGGAGGCTGTCTTCAAGATTTTTCTTTTCTTTTGTGTGCATTTTTATATTTTGCCCTTGATCCAGATTCTTCATGAATTGATTCTAATATTTTTTCTTTTTAAAAGCGTTCTTTCATAAATACTCTCTTCGAAGTGGCTTTTACAGCGTCCAATAATAATGGCATGATGGTAAGAAGCCTCTGAAATGCTCGGTTTTAGTTACTCGACTTTTCCATGTATGGCCCCCCCTGTTTCTGTGTGCACATGATACGCTGCACCTCCGATTGGCTAATTGCACGTGAGCCGCGCATGGCGTATGTTCCTCTGCTCCGTCGAAGATACAGCGATTTCCTGAATTTAAAATGCATTCCCAATCACGCCAGTAATACTATCTCTAAATTTGCAGATGATACAACAGTGGTGGGACCCATCTTCAGGTGTCATACCCTTATCAGAGTCTGAATCCGGGGAGGAAGACGAACAGCTGAGAGCGAGTGGAAGTGCGGCTCCATTGGCTGTGGAGGAAACTGGGGAAGGGCACAGTCTGGCTGGGCAGAGCAGGGAAGAGGTAGAACAAGAAAGAGGGAGTTCAGAGGAAGACCCAGGCCCACCCCCTTTTCATCCTAGGGCACGCAGGGAGGAACGGAGAAGAGAGCAACATGGGTTGCATGGTTTACAGGGGAGGAAAGGGCCCTGATTCCCTTCATTAGCCACAGTTGGGAAGAGAATTTAAAAGAGATGCAAGCTGAGTGCGGCGTCTGCTGGGAACAAACATGAGTTTATCTTGTGTTGACTTTGGTTATCTGCATTCCTGGCATCCTCCCAACCGGGTTGAATTACTGTCATTCTTTCATGTCTGGAATTCCTTCTCTTGCCCTGCCGGACTAATTACCTCACCTTGCCTTGATTGGACTTACAGTTACAGTTTTTGTTGACCACGTTTTGGACTTGATTCTCTGCAGCCAAAGGCTGTTCCTGGGAGAGTTTTTCTCCAGCCCAGAAGAAGGTAACCAGGACATTGGGGGCAAAGTTGGAGCTAACGAAGGGACTCCTACTGATTATCTGACTGTGTTGCCTTTGTGCCACACCCGGGGCATCACACACTGCCTATCAAGATGTGGTGGACCAGTTGCTTTTGTGGTGTGGAGATAATAACTTGGTCCTTTACACCAATAAGACCAAGGAGCTTATAGTCAGTGGTGGGATCGTACCAGTTCAAGTATCTACTGGTTCGTACCAGTTCAAGTGAACCATATTTCCGGTGATCATTTGGCCCTGCCTACCTGTCCCTGTCCTAGTCTGTCCTTTACTTCTGTGTTTTGCAACTCAGGTGATTCGCTGTTTTACTCACCAGGGCTGCAATAGAAGATAAGTTTCAGAGCTAAAAATTATCATTTTTGAAACGTCGTGCACATGCGCTCATCGAACCGGTTGTTACACCAGTTGAATCCCACCACTGTTTATAGTGGTCTATAGAAGGAATAGATCAGACATCCAGCCCTTGCTTATCAATGGAGACAGAGTGGATTAAGGGGCTAGTTTTAAGTTTCTGGGTGTTCCCATAAAAGAGGACCTGACTTGAGGTGCTCACATTGCAGCACTGGTCAAAAAGGCCCGGCAGAGATTATACCACCTGAGACTCCTCAGGAAACAACAACCAAATGAAAAACTGCTGGTAACCTTCTACCGCTGCACCATAGAGAGTATTTTAACTTACAGCACCTGTGTAGGGTTTGCCAATTGCACAGTGGCAGATAGGAAAGCACTACAGAGGGTTAACGTCACTGCCCGGAGGATCATTGGTTGCCCTCTCCCCTCTTTGGAAAAGCTTTATAGCAGGAGTGGGATCCGACCGGTGTAACTACCGGTTTGGTGATTTATGTTTTGCCGTGCGCACATGTGAAACGTCATCAACTTGCTGCCTGTACAGCTGAGCACTTTTTTCCTGCTTTTTCAACCGTAGCTGTGCCACACAAAGCAGCTGAGGTTGAAAAAGCAGGAAACAAAGGTCAGGTAAGAGCCCGGGTGGGTGGGCGGGCTAAAAGACCAGCAGATACAGAACCAGTTCTGTGTCTACTGCTCTTCAGAGCTACCAGTTCTACAGAGGTGGACAGAACCAGTAGAATCCCAACCCTGCTTTATAGCTCCCGCTGAAAGTTCAAAACTTTGTCAAAGATCCATCTCATCCTGGGCACCCTTTTTTTTTTAACTATTACCACCTGGCAGATGGTACAGGACAATAAAAACAAGGACAAATAGGCTGAAAAACAGCATCTATCCCCGAGCAGTAACTATATTGAATTCTACTGTATAGTGCAATATTAATGCAATGTCAGGGGTTTTCATTCCAATTGTATAGAATGCAAATGCATGTGTGTTTGTGCTTTATTTTTTATAGTTATAATAATATATACTGAAGATGGCATTTGATTTCGTTGTACGAGGTGCAATGACAATAAACTAAACTAAACTAAAATCTTTGCTTAAGTTTGGACACCTGGGTTCTGCAACACAAAAATGTTCTGTCTTCAGATATGCATCTTTGCAGCGAGCCAGGAGGGAGGGAGGTAGCTTGTGGCTTTGAACTGTGTGGGGCTATGTTGCAAGGCCACTAATTAAAGAAAACGTGAGGGTATGCCCAATGGTTGCCCAACGCCGTAGTACAGATTGGTGTGTTTTGTAATTAACCAGTTGGCTAAGATCACACAGATGGCACATGGGCTTCACTATGCTTTACATTGCCCAGTGCAGTTTTTGGCCTGGCCTAGTGGATCAAAACAGAACAGAATGACAGAGTTGGAAGGGACCTTGGAAGTCTTCTAGTTCAACCCCCTGCTTAGGCAGGAAACCCTACATCACTTCAGACAAATGGTTATCCATCTCTTCTTTAAAATCTCCAGTGTTGGAGCATTCACAACTTCTGAAGGCAAGTTGGTCCACTGATTAATTGTTCTGGCAGGAAATTTTTCCTTAGTTCTAAGTTGCTTCTCTCTTTGATTAGTTAAGATCCATGGCTTCTTGTCCTGCCCTCAGGTGCTTGACTCCCTCTTCTTTGGGGCCACCCCTGAGATATTGGAAGACCGTTATCATGTCACCCCAGTCCTTCTTTTCATCAGACTAGACAAACCCAGTTCCAGCAACAATTCTTTACATGTTTTAGCCTCCAGTCCCCTAATCATCTTTGTTGCTGTTCTCTGCACTCTTTGATGAATGACTCAACGGTAGGGATGTTAGAGCTGTTGTCCTTCACTCACAATTATGTTTTGCTAAATGCCAGTCCGCCATAAGCCATAGGGTGGGGGGGCCTGTGGGAAGATGATGGGGAAACTAAAAGTGATCTTTGTGCCATCCGGAGACCTCCCAAAGCTGCAGATCTGGCAATGGAATGCGATGCCTATCCACCTACCCAACCGTTTTGGAGGGTTGGACTAGATGACCTACAAGGTCCCTTCCAACTCTGATTATCTGTTATCTGTTAAAACATCTTCTTTGAATGTCACTGGACAATGGGGAGATAACAAGGGGGTGGAGCAGAGGAGGGAAAGTTAATTAGGATTCCTAGATTCTTTGTGCTCAAACCTTTAAATCCGGCTTTGCTACTTTAACCACTTGGCTTTTAGTAAAAAGAACCTTTCTGCTACCAATAGAGTCCAGAGTGTTGCTTTCCTAAGAGACCAGGCAGAGGAACCAATTTCTGGGGAAGGGCAAAGTTGATGCCAATATCCCTAAGTGATTTTGATTAATAGTTCCCCCACTGCCCCAGCGGTCTTGATTGAGCTCACTAAAGCTGGAAGAGGTTTTAAGCTTATATCCCAACTGAACTGGGGTTTTGAAGGTTGATTCCACAAACCTATGGCAGGGTGTAACGCTAGGGTGAAAAATAAATAAACAGAATAACAGAGTTGGAAAGGACCTTGGAGGTCTTCTAGTCCAACTGCTCAGGATGGAAACTTGCTCAGGATGGAAACCCTATACATTTCAGACAAATGGTTGTCCAATCTCTTCTTTAAAAACTTCCAGTGTTGGAGCATTTACAACTTCTGGAGGCAAGTTGTTCCACTGATTAGTTGTTCTAACTGTCAGGAAATTTCTCCTTAGTTCTAAATTGCTTCTCTCTTTGATTAGTTACCATCCATGGCTTCTTGTCCTGCTCTCAGGTGCTTCAGCTTGACTCCCTCTTCTTTGTGGCAACCCCTGAGATATTGGGACACTGCTATCATGTCGCCGCTTTTTTTCCTTCTTTTCATTAAACTAGGCATAACCCAATTCCAGCAACCGTTCTTTATATGTTTTAGCCTCCAGCCCTCTAATCATCTTGGTTGCTCTTCTCTGCACTCTTTCTAGAGTCTCAGCATCATTTTTATATTGTGGCGACCAAAACTGAATGGAAGATGGTGATAAGTTCTTCTTGAAGTGCTTTTTGAAAGTGAAGGAAACAAAATGAAGAGCCACTATCCAGTAGAATGGCCAAGGGGCTTCTCAGGAGAGTTCAAAATTACAAGAAATGGCTCCAACGTTTTAGGAAGGAAGAAGAAACTCTGAAGAGCAGACCAGTGCGATGGAGCAAGTTTTCTCACCGATGACAAAAGGGTCCACCAGCTCAGTTCCAGATTAAATCTTGCATCTATGCTGTCCCAAAACTTCCAGAATCACAGCAACTGACCTGGAAATCATCGGTGCTGCTTGTGATCACCAGCTCCTTGGTGCCTGGAAGAGGTTCAACTTGGCTGCTGGTGTAGAAGTTCAACTAACAGTTGGAATCATAGGTAGCCAGGGATGGGATCCGACCGGTATAACTACCGGTTCTGTTGCTCCATGTCACGCACGCATTTGCGCTTCGTGTGCGCACACACAATTAACACCATGCTGAGCTGCTTGGACAGCTGAACTACGCTGCGCACGGGGGTGCAGCAGTTGGAAAAGCCCTTTTTTTCCTGCTTTTTCAACTGCAGCTGTGCTGCGCAAAGCAGCTGTGGTTGAAAAAGCAGGAAATAAAGGACAGGTAAGAGCCCAGGCGGGTAGGCAGGTCAAAACAGTAGCAGATACAGAACCGGTTTTGTGTCTGCTGCTCTTCAGAGCCAGCGGTTCTGTAGAGCCGGATAGAACCAGTAGAATCCCACCACTGTAGGTAGCCCTCAACATACGACCCCAGTTGAGCTAAGCAAAGTGAACGTTGCCCCATTTTACGACCTTTCTTGCATTGTTAACTCAACCACCGCAATGATTAAGTTAGCAACATGTTTGTTTAGTGACTCTGGCCTCCCCATTGACTTTGCTTGTCAGAAGATCGTGAACGATGATCACATGATCATGGGACATTGTGACTGTCATAAATATGAACCAGTTGCCAAGTGTCTGAATTTTATTCATGGGGATACTGCAATGGTTGTAAGTGTGAAAAACGGTCATATGTCACACTTTTTGGTGCTGTTGTAACTTTGAATGGACACTAATGAACTGTTGTATGCTGAGGACTCCCTGTATGTCAACAGAGAATCGGCTATACTTACTTCTGGTTTCTTGACACTTGACATGCATGGATTTCTGTGTGCACATGATACACAGCACCCCAAACAAGCTAACTCTACATGCAAGTATCTCATGGTTTATACTTGTCTGGCCAGTTGATGGTTCAGTGTGTAGGACAGGGGTCAGCAACCTGTGACTCTGGAGCCACATGTGGCCCTTTCATCCCTCTGCTGCAACTCCCTGTTGCCAATTGGATCCACAATTGATAGGGCTTTAGGTTAGGACAGGTAGAGGAAAAAAGATGCAACGTTAGGAGGAGACTCTATGGTGGGGGAACCGGACTTCCAATCATCTCCAGAATTGAACGGGGGATTTCCAGTCATGACCTTTGTAGCTCTTTGAGTGTCTAAGGATGCTGATCCCTGGACAACCTCCCAGCGTTCATTTCGGTATGAGTACCTGTATCCTGCAGTAGCTTCCATGGGAAGGAAGAGAGAACACATGTCCTCCAATATCAGCTGCACAGCTCTACAACGAGCCAGCAGGAAATAGCCTGTATAGCTTTTACATTTATGCATGGCTATGTTGAAAAGCAGCTAATTAGAAAAAAGGGAAGCACACAGCCAATAACTGCCCAACCCCTGAATGCAGATTGGTACATTTTGTAATTAACTAGCTAAGATCTAGCCTAAGATCACGCAGACGGCATATGAATTTCACTGCAGTTTGCATGCCCTGCCCATTTTTTTTTCGCCCCTGCACAGTTGATGAATCTGATCTTTGCAGGGGAGGGGGCAAAGTTAAAAGCCAATATCTCTAAATGATCTTGATTAATAATTTCCCCACTGCTGCAGTGGTCTTGATTGAGCTCAACTAAGGATAAAAGGAATTTCAAGCTTGCACCCAAACTGAACTGGGGTTCCCATAAAGGAGAATATTTATAGCTTGAGGTTGAAATGAGGGGGTCCTTGGTGTTGTCTGAGCTTGTTTGTTTTCTTGCAGACGTTTCATGAACCAAACTAGGTAACATCATCAGTGCTAGAACTGGGGTGTTTAGATTAGATTAACAGAGTTGGAAGGAACCTTGTAAGTCATCTAGTCCAACCCCAACCACTGCCCAAGCAAGAGACCCTACCCCATTTCTGACAGATGGCAATCCAATCTCTTCTTAAAAGCCTCCATTGATGAAGCTCCTACAACTTCCAAGGGCAAGTTGTTCCACTGATGGATTGTTCTCACTGTTAGAAAATTTCTCCTTATTTCTAGATTGAATCTCTCCTTGTTCAGTTTCCATCCATTATTCCTTGTCTGGCCTTCAGGTACTTTGGAAAATAACTTGATCCCCTCCTCTCTGTGGCAGCCCCTCAAATATTGGAAGACTGCTCTCATGTCTCCCCTGGTCCTTCTCTTCACTCTTCACATTCTTCATATGTTTTAGTCTCTAATCCCCTAATCATCCTGGTTGCTCTTCTCTGCACTCTTTCTAGAGTCTCAACATCTTTTTTATAGTGTGTTGACCAAAACTGGATGCAATATTCTAGGTGTGGTCTTACTAAGGCTTAATAGAGTGGTATTAGTACCTCCCTTGATCTTGACTATATCCCTCTGGCTCTGTTAATGCATCTTAGGATTGTGTCGGCTTTATTGGCTGCCGCTGCACATCGCTAGTTCATATTTAATTGGTTGTCCAGCATCCACTAAGATGCCAAGACCCCTTCCACAGTTACTGCTATTAAGCCTAGTTTCATTTATTGAGCTTAATTCCAGAAATGATGGAGAAATCCGTTCTGCAGAAATAGTCCTAGGCACAATACAGCTTGATCACCGGTAAACCAGCTTAAAACTTCTTAAATTTTTAATGGTTTTTCTACGTTGCTAGAAACCTGGCAATTAAAAGTCATCGAATGCAGCCATGATGCAAACTATCTCCATAATTGTTGAAGGATATCACAAGATCAGAGAGATTGTGAAATTTCAGCTATTGTTTTACTTTTGTTTTAAATTTTGTATTTGAGAAATCAAGCTAGGAGACTCTCACAGGTGGGATGGCCCTGTGTGGTAATCCTTAATTTAGTTTGAGATGAGAATCCAGCCATTCTCTTGCAGGCTTTTCAAACTGGTGGCCTGCGGGTCAGATGCATCCTGTGCCATGCCCACCCTGGCTCCGCAAAGGCAAAAAAATCATCACGATATGTCATGCTACGTTACATGACATCATTGAGTTTGACACCCATGCTTTACAGCAATCAGAGGCATGGGATTTTTCTCTGTATTTTAGCAAAGCAAATTTTATTGAATGAAAAAAAAACCCTCAGTGAAAAAATATACACAAATTATACACAAAAAAGGTAATAAAAGTAAAGCAAATCCATAAACAATATGCCTCTCAGCCATGCACTTAAAACAGGAAGCAAAGGAAATGAGGATCTCTTACATCAGGGATGTCCAACCTTGGCAATATTTAAGACTTGTGGACTTCAACTCCCAGAATTCCTCAGCCAACTATGGGGATTGGGGGAATTCTGGGAGGCTGAAATTCCACAAGTCCTAAAGTTGCCAAGGTTAGACACCCTTGTTTTAGATGTTCTCTTTCCTTAGTTGATAGAACATCACCTTGTATGTTGGTGGGCCAAGGTTGACTATCTAGTCTTTCTGATTAAAAGCAGGTTATGGGAAATGCTTCTCCCTGGAACTCAGTGTATACTAGAAGAAGTTAATAAACAACTAGCACTAGTAAAAGCAATTTATACATCTTCCATAACAACCATGCATTTGGGCAAAATGGTGGAAATTATTGGACTGAAAGTGAATTTAATGAACTTCATTGAAAATCAAATTCATCCGGTTTTAAGACCCTATTAATTTTAATTAATGTAAATTTCCTCAGAATCTAAAGGCAGCTATGTCTGAATTCAATCCTTTTGTCTTTGAGCAAAAAGAAAAGAAAAAAAAGGAACTGAAAAAAGAAAATCTAATAAATAGTTTCCCCAAATCTTCCAGGCAGCCTTCTTTGGATATATGGTTATGGGGACAACTCAGGTTCGGTTAGGTCTATGAGTCTGATGAGAGACATGGCCTGGATTGCTATGCGAGAATCTGTCTACTTTGAAATTCTTTTGTTATTTATTGATTACATTTTTATGCCGCCTGTCTCCCCTATCTGGGCAGAAATAATGTCTCTGTTTGGAGAACAGTGAGTTCACACTTCCTGAAGAACACTTTCAATGGTGCGACCACCAATGAGTGGAATGAATGGTGGTTCAGGTAATACTGTCCTAAATGTGCCTATGTTTATTTATTTATTTGTTCAACTTATAAGCCACCTCCATTGTCCAAGCAACCCTAAGTGACACACATATTAAAAGAGGATTAAGTATGGGTAGTGGGAGACACAGATAGTTTTGAAGATAGACTAAATGTTGATTGAAGTGCAAGATGTTATATAGAAAAAGCTGTCAGGTAGAACTTCATAGTGGAAAGCTTGAACACAACAGTTGGAGCTGTTGAAAATGACTTCAATCTCAGAATTTCTTATTTCATATTAGAAGGTCAAGGAAGTGGAGGAAGATTATCTGTAAGAAATTCGGGAAGCTGGATTTTTCAAGTCACTGTATATATCCGTTCGCTGCCCTTGAAGTTCCTGTGGGGTCAGAAAGAGGATGTGTATGTACATTATCATTCCCCTTTTCCCAAAGAATCTGAAGCTCTGATAAATTAGCAAAATTTTCTTTTGAGCCTGACCAGATGTCTTCAGGAAAATCAAATTGCAAATCAGGCATAATATTAACCATACACCTTCATATTTCTCCACAATCTATACTCTCCAGAGATTATTTGAGAATGATTATTATTATAGATTATTTGAGAATGTATAAACATTCTATTTAGCCAAGAGATGACAATAATTATGAATTAGCTGCATTTAGTGTTTCCTTTCTTAGCAACGTTTACAGGTATTGGAACTAAACTCTCAGACTTTCCGGCAAATCTGTGATAAAATTCTTAGTTATTGGGAATGCTTGGTTGACACCAATAACACACATTTAAGTATAGCATATGTCATAATTGGATTCATGTTGAGTTAAAACTCAACAAATCACATAGTAGTCTGTATTCCCTCTGACTTGATTCCTACAACATCGTAAATTCTAAACTTGGCTTAACAAAAGACAACTGTTGTGTTCAAAATAACCTGCCCAAATCATGGATGGTGGTGCAGCATCACAACAAGCTGACTTACAAACAAACCCAGCCTTACTATTGCATGCAACCTGACTTCTTATAGTAGGGCCCACATTGTGTACATGTGCATGCAATGTTAAATGTCAACAACTCCTTTTTCTCCCTCCCAGGCTAGTAGAGAAGCTGCAGCTGTCATTCCACAAACCACAACAGAGACCTTAAGAAAAAAGTAAATATAGTGTTTATACGTTATACTTACCTCATAGGGAGATTCATGCTGAGCCTTGTCTGCTAAGAAGAAAGAGAAGGCTGTGAGTGTATGAAACATATTTTTGAGATTCTACCCAAAGAGAGTCAAGAGATGGGAACGGAGGTTGCATTATCTCATTTGCTGAAAGGATGTGACACCGAAACTGTGGTTAATGGTTTACTGAAAGGCTGCGGCTGCAAGCTAGGATTGCCCAACTTGAATCTTCGAACAAAACCACCTGACCTTCTTTGGGCTTAAAAATAAAAAGAGGTCCATCTGAGCACATGTTTCAGTGGACACTGACTTCCTTACAAAGGTGGTTTTCTGAAGAATTCTAGCTTGTCTCTTTGCTGCCTTCCTCCATTTTAAAGCTCCTTTTATAATACTTCAGATGACAGATAGAGAAATGATAGATAGATATAGATATGACATAAATGTAGATTATAGATATAGATCAATAGATATAGGTAGATCAAGGGAAGCTTTTTAACCCATTTTCTTCCTTTTTCTCTAAAAAGAAAGCACAGGTCCTTCTCTTTTTTCCAAATGCACCAGGGTTGTGTTACAATTTAGAACAGAGTTTTTCAAGCATGGCAACTTTTAGATAGGTGGAGTTCAACTTGTAGAATTCCCCAGCCAGCCATGTCTTTTGCTAAGCCATGCTGGCTGGGGAATTCTGGGAGTTGAAGTCCATTCATCGTCAGCCTTCCAACTAACCAACTCCAAACCAATAGACTCCGAGACAAACAATTCCTCAAAGTTCCATTTTATTAGAGTTGTCCTATTGGCACAACTGGAAAAACCCGAATCTGAGAGTTCCGGGTTTTCCCTTCCCAAAAGAGAAATCAAAGGTCCATCCCCTGCACCCATCAGTCCGTCACATGGCCCAACCAAATCTTTGTCCCAACTGGAGACATCCCTCCAGTCGCTCCCCTCCAGGTGCAGAGCAACATGTCCTTGAATCTCTGAGAAAGAATATTGTTCTGTCTAGTCTTCTCTCGCCCCTCCCAAGTTCCCAGGCACTGAATGTGGCAGCCTCAAAGCTCCTGAGTAAAATATGACTTCCAAGGCTGACACCCATCTTAAAGTTGCCAAGTTTGAAAAACTCCGTTTCTATGACCTTGCCTTATGGAGGCTCTGCAGATTGTACTTGGCACGGATGGTATGCTAAAACAGTGAGGGTCAAGGCCAGGCAACACCGTCGACTTTGCCAAGTGCACATTCAGCACACAGCCATTTGCTGTGGGCACAAAGTCTCTTTCACTTAGATCCATGCACCATCAAGCACTGACATTTCTTCAAGGGGAAAGTGTGCACTGGGGACGTGAGAATCTCTCCTCCTTACCACTGCTGGTTGCTTGCTGTTTATAGATACAGCTGACCACGTAGTAGACTCCGAGAGCAATGAGCAAAGTCAGGAACAAATCTCCCAGCACGATTCCTGCAATGGTACCGGGATTGATCTGATAGCAAGGGCCACAATCTGGGGATTAAAAAGGATAGAACTGTGAGAAACGTAGAGACGTGCTTTGTGGGGCTTCACGTATCCTTTCGGCCCTAATTGCTTGGCAATGAGAAGCTGCTGCTACCATGAGGTCCTAAGCGCTCTCTGAGCTTGGTTGTTTGCTTGCAAAACAGATGCTTTATTACCTGGTCAGGTAATACCATCACTACACTGATGATGTTACCTGGTCAGGTAGTGAGATGTCTGCAGCAGTGGTGGGATTCAATTTTTTTTTTATTACTGATTTTGTGGGCGTGGCTTGGTGGGCGTGACATGGATTGTGGGCATAGCTTGGTGGGTGTGGTGTGGTGGGTGTGATGTGGCATGGCGGGCGTAATTTGGTGGGCACTTTTTGGCTTGGTGGGCATGACAGGGGAAGGATACTGCAAAATCCCCATTCCACTAACCTGCTTTCCAGCTCCATTCTCCTGTGCAGGGCAACCAAAGGAGACCCAGCCAATCAGCTGGGACTCGGGAGGCAGAGAATAGATAGGGGCAGGGCCAGTCAGAGATGATATTTGCAGGTTCTCCGAACTACTCAAAATTTCCGCTACCGGTTCTCCAGAACTGGTCAGAACCTGCTGAATACCATATCTAGTCTGCAGCTAAACAACCCAAGCTTGGAGAGAACCAAGAATTCTATAGCTCAGCTCTGAGCTACAGATATCCTCTTCTATTAGGCTGGCCCTACCATTAAGCCAAATTAACATTCTCTACAGAAACACCCCCAATTTAGGGCAGATGCAAATTTAGGGACTCTCCTTGCATCTTTTATGCAGCTCCAGGAGTGTCAGAAGAGTTAGCAGCAATATGCACATTTTTCTATTTTTTAATCAGATCTTTTTTCACTCACTCCCGTTTTCTGCCTGCATTTCACCCTAGAATAGTTGGAGCACGTTCGGGCAAAATGGGCAGACAATTGGATCAGGGAAGAAACAGTTTTCCGTTTTAATTTATTATAATCAAAGATCAGCAGAAGAAAACAGGAAAAGCGAGTTCGCGGCTGCTTGGCCTGTTGCTAAACTGGAGTTTTATAACTTCAGCTTGTAATCTTTATTTATAACTCCAGAGATTGAATGTAGGGACGAGCATTCTTTCACTTTTATAGAATTATAAAGTGAAAGTATAGGACCGGCTGCATGTTAAAAAAACACGTATGTGCACAATTCTCCACATCTTGCTATCTTTTTCAGGTTGTGACCATTTCTGCAAGCTATTTTCTCCCCCTACACATAATGCAGTTTTCTCTATGTGAGTTGCATCATTACGGCCTCTTCCCCGTTAACAGCACAACCGCAAAATTCGAAATGAGCGGATTTCATTGTACACCCTAAATGTCAAAATTTCGGCCTATCCGTTTAAGAGTAGGGAATGAAGACATTGCAAAAGGCATTTTTTCCCCTTTAATAAGGACCAGACTGAATCTATAAATAAATACAATAGAATGCAGAACTTGGAGACTAGATTGAAAACACCAGATGCTATGCCATTGCTGAGAGCAAGCAGGTGTTGGGTTTGTTCAACAATCTGGAGAAGTCAATACAGCAGTGATGGCGAACCCATGATATGCATGTCAAAGATGTCACACCACAATGTTTTTATGGGCGGAGGGGGAACGACACACATCAGCATTCATCAACACCCGACTCCAGAAGTGGAGCTTATGAAACTCTTGTGAATATGAGGTGTGCTTTTGTGAAAAGCACACCTCAAAAAGTTTTTGGAGGCTGCAGAAGAGCATTCTTTGAAGCTGCTTCAAGAAGATTAGGGTGACATCATTCCCCAAAGGTCACACGCCTGAAGAATGGCACAAGGTGGCCTTCTTCAGTGACAGTGGTGGCACTAGAGTTGAAGCTGAGGCCTGGGGTGTTGAGAATTTTTTTTTCTTTTGTGTCTCTCTCTGTCTCTCTCTGTCTCTGTCTCTCTGTCTCTCTTTCTCTCTCTGTGTGTCTCTCTCTCTGTCTCTGTCTGTCTCTGTCTCTGTCTCTCTGTTTCTGTCTCTCTGTCTTTGTCTCTGTCTCTCTCTCTCTCTCTGTCTCTCTCTTTGTATTTGTGTGTGGGGGGCAGGTGGGTACATGCTTGTATGCATATGCATGTGACATGCCAGCAGAGTCATGTTGGGCATTTTCCAAATTTTTGACACGCTAAGCCTACAAATTTCGCCATTCCTACTATAGAGAAATCTACATGAGAAGGGAACTGTACACTCAAGAAATATATATACATACGGAGCATATTAATTACAAATGTTAGTAGTTCTCCTGCAGAGAAGCAGTGTGGAGAAACAATTGGTGCAGCACTAAAATTTTAAACAGCAATGGTTCGCCTATTTGTATACCAGATGTCTAAACCATCTTTCTCCAATATAATGCCTTACGGTTATGACTGGATTTTAATTCCAGATCTAGTGTGACATAGCCGTGAAAAATGCTAGACAAGGCTTTGCAACCAGTCACTCTCTCTCTCTCCCCCAACTCACTTCACAAAATTTGCTCTTTATGGGTCAAACAGGGGAGCAGCCACTCCCACCTTCAGCTATATCAGTATGATATAAATCTGATTGATTTATTAATGTGCTATCAAGTCATGTTTGACTTCTAGTGACCACATAGATTTTTCTCCGTGGGAAAAAGAACCCCTGATAAACAAGCTCCCATAATCTTCCAGGCAGCATAAATACTCCAACAAAGAGTTGGAGAGGACTTATAGTTCAAAACCTTTGTAGGGCACCAGGCTTGCGAAGGCTGTTCCCCAGACACATTCATTTTTGTGGCACTTCCCTGTTTTCTCTCTGTGTCATTTACAGGCTAGCTAGGCCACTATTTAGGAAGAGGGAAGTGAAATAGCTCTTACCATTTTCAACTTGGGCAGCTCCTGTGAAAGAGATAAGAAAAAAAGGAGGCTGGGTTTGTTATCTAGTTTGCGACATCATTTAAACAAGCCCACCCATTCCTCCCCAATTCATTTCTTCCAGAGATGATAGAATGAGTAGCTGCTCTAACACTGTATTAGACCAGCGTAGGATTTCAATGGTGAAGGTGGGAGAAAGGAAAGGGAGACAGCCCAGTTACGGAGACCCAAGTTACACGTGAGAGACATTACAAGCAAGTAATCAATGAACAGATGTAATGTGCTAAAAGCGTCATTGGGTTGGAGGCCTTCTGAGATTGCCTAACACTTTTTGATGTGTGCACAATCAGCAATGGCTCCCACTTCACCCCCCACTGAATCCTATATCAATCTAGCCACTTGGATGATGTGAGCCATAGCTCATGAAAGCATCTGCCATTTATTAGTCAAGAAAAGATTCTGCCACACTCCGCCTATTTTTTATTTTTATTTTTTTGCCACCATCATTATCCAGAAAGGGACTATAATAGAGCATTTATATCTATGGGTGAGTTTTAGGTTTGTAAAGTCATCAGAGAGGCAAAAACAATTGGTTCCCTTTTGTATCTTTTAATTGCTTTAATCTAGAGTAAAGAGTCAACATTTGTGAAAATCATCTGGATCATGGTGTTTTAATTTTTCCAACCTTTTTCAAGAAGGGGGGAAAAGAAAACTCCCTCTGGCAGTGTTGAGAGGCGATTGTGCTGTGTTGAACTGGAGTTGGCGGTGGTTGCTCTTGTTAGTATAAACCTTCCGTTTCACTCGGCATAATTAACCATGTTACTAAATCAATAAATTTTCCGAGATTGCGCAACGGGTTGAGTTATATATTAGCCTA